>JAOSBN010000178.1:6706401-6734986 GCA_027563595.1 Erythroxylum suave | reverse complement strand
TAGTTCTATTCCAATCACATAGGATGCCTCACCCATATCTTTCATTTCGAAATTATTAGAAAGAAAATTCTTGACATTATGTAAAAAAACCATATTATTCGCAGAAAGAAGGATATCGTCAACATATAGGAATAATATAATGAACTTGCTCCCACCGATCTTTATATAGATACATTGATCAACAGTGTTCTCTACAAAACCGTAAGACATAATGGTATCATTAAACTTAAGATACCATTGTTGGGAAGCCTATTTCAATGCATATATTGACTTCTTTAGTTAACTTGTCCTTTCCTGTGGTTTTACATCCTTCTGGTTGATCCATGTACACTTATTCTTCTAAGTCGCCATTTAAAAAAGCATTCTTTACATCTATTTTATGAAGCTTTAAATAATAATGAGCCACCATGGTCATAACAATTCTTAAAGAGTCCTTCTTTGAAACTGGAGAGAAAGTCTCTTTATAGTTAATGCCATCCTTTTAAGTATAACCTTTGGCAACAATTCTATCTTTATACCTTTCAATGTTGCCTTGTGAGTCACGTTTGGTCTTAAAGACCCATTTACAACCCACTTGTTTTGCACCTTCTGGCAACTTAACTAATTCCTAGACTTTGTTGTCATCCATTGATTTCAACTCTTCTTTCATAGCATTGAACCATTTTTTAGAATTGTTACATTCTATGGCTTGTTTGAACAAGACTAGATCCTTATTAATGCTCAAGTCACATTCATGTTCAAGTGAATAAACTTTATAGTCACTTAAAATAGCGGGTCTTCTCTGCCTTATAGACCTTTATAATGCTAATTCTTGTGGCATTACTTGATCATTTGTAACTTGAACATCATTAGCTAGTTGTTCATTAATATGTTCAATTTATAGAATTGGAAAATTAATTTGTTGTTTTAGTATGTTCCATATTCGTGATGCAATAAGTGCAATAACAAATGGTGGGTTCACGTTTGATGTAGTAGTTTCTACTTGACTTGGAGTAGTTTCTACACGATTCTCGTGAATATCCACTTTTCGTGGTTCTCCACTCCCACTGATTTGACCATTTTCAATGAACTGAACATTATTAGACTCAACTATTCTCGTACTATTGTTAGGACAGTAAAATCTATACCCCTTTGTTTTTTTAGGATAGCTGATGAAAAAACCACTAATAGTTCTCACATCAAGCTTCTTTTAATGTGGATTATACAACCTTACTTCTGTCGGACAATCCTAAATATGAAGGTGTCGTGAACTACGTTTCCTTCTATCCACAGTTCATAAGATGCCTTAGGAACTGCTTTACTAGGAATCCTATTAAGTAGATACACAGCGGTCTTTAATGCATGCATCTAGAATGATAACGGTACAGTACTATAACTTGCACGTACTCCTAACCATATCTATGAGAGTACGATTTAACCTTTCGGCTACACCATTTTGTTGCAGTGCACCAGACATTATGTATTGCGCACATATGCCTCGACTTACAAGAAACTTTGCAAATGGACCTAGACATTGTCCATTTTCATCGAATTTTCCATAATATTCACCACCTTTATCAGACCTCACTATCTTTACTTTTCTATCTAACTGCCTTTCTACCTCATCAACAAACACCTCTAGGATGTCCATAGACTGAGATTTTTCATGCATTAGATAAATATAACCATATCATGAGAAGTCATCAATAAAGGTAATGAAATATTTTTCACTGCCCTAAGAAGGAACGTCTAAAGGACCGCAGATGTCATTGTGCATTAATTCTAATAATTCATTACTTCTTGTGGCTGGATGCTTTAATATATGTTTGGTTTGCTTGTCTTTAGTGCAATCCTCACATATATCCAAGTCTACAAAATCCAATAGA
The DNA here is from genome assembly GCA_027563595.1 of Erythroxylum suave. Classification (NCBI taxonomy): domain Eukaryota; kingdom Viridiplantae; phylum Streptophyta; class Magnoliopsida; order Malpighiales; family Erythroxylaceae; genus Erythroxylum; species Erythroxylum suave. The sequence continues at coordinate 6,733,121 of JAOSBN010000178.1, read as the reverse complement.
GGTAAGATATCATTTTTCACTATCCTTTGTACCCTTTCCTTGGATATATGACCTAATCTTTTATACCATAAAAGTAGAACATTTATTTTGTGCACTACGTTTACTTCCTATAATATGGTCAACATGAAACAGAGATGCAACAAAATCAACATCAAGATTGAAACGATATAAACAATCAATTAAAGTGCCACAACCATAATAGTACTTGTGTTTATACAATGAAAAAGCACTGTTTCCAATCTTAAATTCAAATTCTACAACATCCAACTTTGCAACAGATACTAAGTTTCTAGCACATTCAAGAACATAAAAACACTTTTCTAGATATAACTAACACCCAGTGTCCAAGATCAATCTGTACGTCCCAATGCACTCTATTTGTGCCTTCATTTTGTTCCCCATATAAAAGAACTTTTTAGTTCCGTTTATGGGTTAGATTGAAAGGAATCCCTATTGAACATGTGAGATGTGAGTAGTTGCACCAGAATCTAACCACTAGGTATTTTTAGGTACTGTAATAAGATCTGATTCAAAACATACTGAGACATATTATGTACCTTTCTTTTCAAACGAAGCCTTTCGTTTAGGGCAATCCTTTTTGAAGTGACCAGGCTTCTTGTAGAAGTGTCACCTCTTGTCTTTGTGGATTCGGTCCTCATTAGCTTTACTAAGAGCTTTGTCCTTATCTTTGCCTTTCTTTCCTGGTTTATGCTTGTTGCTACTAGCTCCTAGATGAAATATGAAATGAACAAAGTGCTCCTTCATTTTCTTCAATCTCCCTTCCTCTTGAACCAACATAGCCTTAATGTTTTGAAGGTTCCATTTTTCTTTAATGGTGTTGTCATTCACCTGGAACTGGCCAAACTCAAGAGGAAGTAAGTTGATAATGAACTGTACCGTAAAGGACTCACTCACATCCATACCCATGGATTTCAGCTTTGCAGTTTGGTTTGACATATGGATTGAATGGACTGTGACCAGTTAAACTTCTTGGTCATTAGCTCACTCATTAAAGTCCCTACTATGGACTTGTTAGCTATATCAGATTAGGAGTATTCTTTAAGCTTTAATATGAACTCCAATTTGCATTATCCGCCTTAGGCATTGATGGCTTTACATTTTTTGCGATTGTCATTCGCATCAAATTCAAGCTCAGCCTATTAGACCATTCCCAAGCCTCATAATATGACTTGTCAACTTCCAAACTAATCTCAGTTATGGCTGTGGGATTTGTGTCTGACAAGATGGCCAGGTTCAAATCCATTACACCCAGTTGGAACTAGATTTGTTTGGACAAATCCAAATAGTTCAGACCATTGAACTTAATAAAACCATTTCCTAAGGTGAACAAATTAGTAGATGCTACAAATACAACATATAGCCCACGTAGTAATGCTTTGAGTATAACTAAGTAGATTCAAACTAATATTAAACTTTGATTATGCATTTAAATTCTCCTTTGGGTGATATTTAAATAAATAGTTATAACTTATCATAATGCAAATACATAGTTCACTATATAGACAATCAATCATTTTCTAGTCAACATATATGTTATCTTTGGATATACAATCATATTAACCAAATATGATGATAAAGTCCCTTTAATATCATTAATTATAAGCAATGGTCCACCTTTGGGTGACCTCCTAGCATTATAATTAATAATCTCAATTATTCAGTTCAATCTTTATGTCATTTTAATAGCATCATCTCAACATTCACAATTGAAACATTCACAATTAAATGTTTAATTTTTTTTCAAGCTAAGCCTCTTTGGTGACTAATAAGCTTTCCATGCAATAAACATTTAATTGGAAAATTATTGTACATGACAAAATTTAATTTAATTAGTTTGGTCACTTTGGTGACTAAAAAACTATTTTAAATTACCATTACGTTGTGTAACACATTCAACATATAATAGGAAAATTTAATTCCAAATATCAAATAATATAAAATATTCAAAGTACCAAATAAAACATATAATATGGCACTAATTTTCAAAATTATATAATGCATAAAATAAATCAATTATGAGTTAAATAATCCTTGACGTCCCATCCTAAAATTGTTTTACCTAGGGTAAAGTGTATAATTTAAATATTAAATAATTAAGGTTGTAAAATATAACCCAACTTATTCTTTAATGACCCAAAGGTCTAAAAATCGGCCTAAAAAATTGAGTTTTGGGCTTAGGAAGCCCATCTGGCGTGTTTAGAGCTCACGCAAGCGTTTGCCTATGTTAACGTAGTGTTTGGCGCATGCATTGCTATGTTTGTGAAACGTCTGGCACGTGCAGACGCTGTGCCTTCTTCGTCTTCCTCCAAACATTCTGGTTTTCTGCATTTTTTTATTGTTTTTTATTATGCAATCTTCTTCTTTCATGGGTTTGTTTCAAACCACAAGGCATCCTTTCTTAACATTCATCCCTTCTTAACGTTCATCTTTCGAGAAGAGTCTTCAGATTTAATTCAAGAAAATCACAATAATAACCAAAAGTTTCATTTTCAAGTGAACAACCGTAAACACTTATTTGAAGAAACAAAACAAGTAAACGATGACATCATTCCATGTTGAAAACATTGAGAAAAAAGGAAAACTGATGTTGAACATGTATGAAAATCGATCTTTTGGTTCCAAGAACTAAGAATTTCAGTTCTTTCTCAATAAACATAAACACATGTTTGTACGAACAAGAACGTTATCGCCAATAGACATAGTAAACTCAAACATCATATTTGATTTGTTTTTCTTCTTTACATTTCACTGCTAATACCGAAAACCAATTTTGGAATTGTTGAAAATAAAACAAAACAAAACTAGAAGTTTTTGTGCGATGACAATAACTAGAAGTGTGCATTATCCATGATAGATAACAACACAAACAATACGAACAATGTAGGCTCTGATACTAGTTGTGAAAACTCTTATGGATCGAACAATAACATGTAAACAAACTTGACTCCATATTGTTTGTTGTTCTTGATAGTCTTTTATTCCCTCTCTTCCTTACTTCCTCTGTTATTTTGTTTCTCCAATGGTTAAGAAACAATGCTTTTCACTTTCTCTTTAGGAAATGTTGTTCATCCTTCAAAAACATATGAACTTTTATATATGTTTCTATTAATTAAGATATGAGTTGTTTAAAGGAGAGAGGGAAAGGCTCTTAGACCCATTTAAGCCTAACTCTTTAAGACCCAATAACCATGATTTTAGTCTTTTTCCATTAGAATCAAATCAATAAGTTACATAGGCCACTAATTAGTTTTTAAATTAATCTAACACATTCCATTCCTATCACACCAACTCCTAAGTCATCATACACTCAAATATTAAATTCTTTATATGACCCACCACAAACTTCTTCTCCTAACATTTCTACTCTATATGAATCTTATGCCATAGCCTCTGACCATGTGGACTTCAATAATAATGTGAACTCTAGTAATACCCATTCTTCCATGTCCACTCCGGCTATCCCCGAGGCTCCTTCACAACAGCCACTGCCAGTTCTCCACCATCTCTGTCAAACTAATACCTCCATTCACTCTATGGTAACTCATGCTTAAACCAATAACCTTAAGCCTAAAGCTCTAACGACCACCAAATGTCATCTTCCAAAGTTTAAAGCTCTCACAAACACCAAATGTCATCTTCCAAAGCCTATTATTTCTAAACCATTTCAGCCCCATACTTATAAACAGGTTGCCGCTATCCTAAATGGCATAGAGCTATGGATGAAGAGTACAAGGCTTTAACTTCCAATAAGACATGAACACTTGAACCCCTATCCCTCAGTGCTAATATAATTAATTGTAAGTGGCTTTATAAGGTCAAGGGAAAGGTAGATGGAATGATTGAAGGCTACATTCATTAACAGTTTGGAATCAAGAGAAAGGTAGATGGAATGATTGAAGGCTACATTCATTAACAATTTGGAATTGATTTTTTTGAGACATTTAGTTTAGTAGTGAAGCCTACAACAGTAAGACTCGTATTGACATTTATTGTTTCTAACAGTTGGCCTATGTGCCAACTTCACGCAAGCGATGCGTTCTTACTTAGCGACTTAAAAGAATCTATTTACATGTCCTAACCTAAGTATCATGGTCATGTTTGTCAGTTACAGAAGGCTCTTTATAGCCTAAAACAGGCCCCTCAAGCATGGTTTACAAAGTTGAAAACTTTCTTGGTTGATAATGGTTTTCCAGGGTATTGTTCAGACTACTCACTCTTTGTTTGCAGGAATAAGGGTTTTATAGCATATTCATTAGTTTACGTTGATGTACTTCTCATTATAGGAAATGATTAATTATTTATTAACCAATTTACGGGGTCTCTCTGTTTCAAATTTTCTTCGAAAGATTTGAGTGACGTTAATTATTTCCTGGGAATTAAAGTGCATAGAGATGCACATGGCATGTTTATTTCTCAAGTAAAGTATATAAGGGACATCTTAAAGTGGGTTCAAATGGAAGGTTCTAAACTTGTTTTTACATTAGTCAAAGCTCACAACTGATTATCTGCCTCTGTTCAGGCATTCTTCGATTAACTACTAAATCGCAACATTGTGGGTGCATTACAATATGCCACCATCACTAGGATGGAGTTAACATATTCAATAAATCGTGTTGCCAGTTTTACATTCTCCTACTATTTGTCATTAGCAAGCAGTGAAAAAAATTCTTCGGTACTTAAAAGGCACTATTTATCATGGCTTATATATTCCTAAATCCATTAACTACTCTGGTGTCATATTTTGATAAGTTGTTATTTTTGTGCTAACTTTAGATATAAATCCCTTCAATATGGTGAAATTTTTATTTACAATTAACGAAATCGTTTCTTAGTTATACTTGTATGATTTTCAACACATGGGAGATGAATTTGAATAAAAAAGATGCAAGGAAAATAAAGGCAATTCGAATTCTCAACTAGTAGAAAAGTTTTTGACCAAGCGTGGGCATGTACAAAGGGAAAATTTATCTGCAGAATCTAATGTGAAAACAGATTTGATACACTTAAGATTTTAATTATTTTGGGAATCAAGTTGCTTATTAAGAGGAGAGGTGTATCTGATAAAATAATGATAAGAGGGAAGACAAAAACACTTGAAGACATATCATTTTTTCGTGTTTTTCTTTTATTTTCTAGTTTTCGGAGTTTTTGAATTTTCTAGAAAAATTATAGAGATGGAGACAATATGTCCTACTACTTTTTTGTTGGTTTTTACCTCTGTTATAAGTAGCTAAATCTTTTTTCTTGGTTGAAGGGAACCAACATTATCATCTAGTATGTGTGAGATTTCTTGAATAAAGTTTATTTCATTGATGAATATTAAGTGTCTTATCAGTTTTGCTAATCTAAAGTGGCAATTAGGATTACTATCTTTACGTTAGGGATTAGGAAATTCTAAGAAAGATACTTATCTAGTCTAAATAAATATTGTATGTGTGTTGTCTTGCTTGTTGGTTCTCTTGGTTTTTAAAGTTATTAGTTAATCAAACTTAAGATCGTATCTAAGTTGTTGGTTAATAAGAGCATTTAGAATACATGTTTCTATTTATCTAATCCTAAGAGAGAACACCACTCAATGAGTATTTGTTAATGGATTTAATTTTATTTCAATGATCCATAATAGTTTGGTAATGTAGGTGACCTAAATCTAAGGTTTGTTCATCAATTTTCCATATCTGATTATTTTCATTTTTTGTTGTTTTTAATTTCTTAAAATCACATTGATTCAACTCCCTTAATTTGTTTTGATTTCAACTCATGAAACATTTACCAATAGATTCCTCGTGGGAACGATCTCGACTCTTCACTAACTACATATTTCATTATTAGAGTTGGTATTAATTTGGTTGTAGGCAACAACATCACCAAATTTTGGCACCGTTGTTGAAGAACCCTTGATGGTATTTGTATGTTACACGAGTAGACAAGACAACTCAATTGCTATTCGATTCAGGGATAGAAAAGACGAATAAGAAGTTAAGAAAGAAAACAAAACAGAGACAACAAATGTTGAAGAAGGAAGAGATGGCTACAAATTGCACCCTTCGTGAACTAGCTGCCTTTATGGATGCTCAACAGCCCCATTACATCAATTTTCCGAACCACCTACATTAGAGCTGAACAGTTTGCCTAACCATCTTAAATACATATTTTTAAGTGAGTAAGATACATTACATGTTGTAATCTCAAATAAACTCACTCTTTTGCAGGAAAATGAATTGATTCAGGAGTTAAGACAACACTAAGAAGCCTTCAGATGGATAGTGGCTTATTTAAAAGGCATTAATCCCACTATTTGTGTGCACCGAATATTGATGGAAGATGAAGCCAAGAAGGTACGGCAACCCCAACATCATTTGAATCCACCAATGATGGAAGTGGTGAAAAGGGAAATCTTGAAGCTTCTTGATGCTGGAATTATTATCCCATTTCAGATAGCAATTGAGTAAGTCCGGTCTAGGTAGTTCCAAAGAAAACTATAGGGTACCTGTAATAGAAAATAGTCATGGTGAGTTGATACCACTCATATTCAAAACGGGTAGAGAGTTATATAGATTATAGGAAGCTAAATTTAGTTACTAGAAAAGATCATTTTCCGCTTCTATTTATTGAACAAATGCTTGGAAGACAAGTAGGTAAATCTCATTATTATTGTTTAGATGATTATTCAGGGTATCATCATATTTTGGTTGCACCAAAGGACCAAAAGAAAACAACTTTCACGTGTCCATTTGACACCTTTGCCTATCGAAGAATGTCATTTGGGTTATGTAACGCATCAGCGACATTTCAAAGGTGTATGGTAAGTATTTTCTCTAATCTTGTGGATAATTGTATGGAAGTTTTCATGGATGATTTTACTATTTATAGAGAATCTTTTAAAACATGAATTATCAACCCTGAGAAAGTGCTTAAACGTTGCATTGAGACTAATTTAGTTTTAAATTATGAAAAATGTCATTTTATGGTTGATCAAGGTATAATCTTGGGTCGTATAGTCTCTTTTAAGGGAATTAAGGTCGATAAGGCTAAGATAGATGTTATCCGATCTTTACCTTATCCTGTGACTGTGCAAAAAATTCATATATTTCTTGGTCATACAAGATTCTATCGACAGTTTATCAAAGATTTTTCAAAGATTGCGAAACTCATGTGTAGACTACTCCAAAATGACATGAAACTTGATTTTGGTGAGCCGTGCAACATTGCATTTGAGGAACTAAAGGAACGACTCACTATAGGCCCAATCATTCAGCCACCAAAATGGGAGATTCCCTTCGAATTAATATGCAATGCCTCTAATTATACAGTTGGAGTAGTTTTGGGCCAAAAGGTGAAAAAGGTACCTCATGTAATTTACTATGTCCCCATGACACTCAGTGATTCTTAGAAGAATTATTCCACTACAAAGAAATAATTTTTGGCTATAGTTTTTGGGTTGGAAAATTTTTTGTCTTACCTATGGGGTACACGAGTGATCATTTATTCAAATCATGCAGCTCTAAGGACTAAGAAAGAAGTAAAACTAAGGTTGATTCTGTGGATCTTACTCCTACAAGAATTTGAGTTGGAAAAATGAGACAAGAAGGGAACTAAAATTTTGGTAGCCAATCATCTCATCCAGATCACTCCAACCAATGCATTTGATGCTCTCTAAGATGAATTTCTAGATGATAGTCTCTTTACAATTCAACAGGTAATTCCATGGTATGCTGACATAGTAAATTTCTTGGTGACTAGGTCCTTACCTAGTGATTTATCTATAGCTAAAAAGGATAAAATTAAACGAGAGGCTCAATATTATATATGGGATGAACCTTATTTTTGAAAATTTTGTGTTGATCAAATTATTAGAAGATTATTAGAAGATGTGCTGCAGATGATGAAGTTTTTTCCATAATAAATTTTTGTCATTCAACTATGTGTGGGGGACACTTTGTTCCCAAAAGAACAACACGTAAAATTCTTGAATGTGGTTTATTTTGGCCCAAATTATTTTATGATACATGTTTTTTAAGTCTTGTGATTTGCCAAAGAATAGGTAGTCTGGGACAAAGAAATCAAATGCCACTTACAAATATCCTGGTATGTGAAATTTTTTATATATGGGGAATTGACTTTATGGGTCCTTTTCCTTCATCTTTTGGTAAGACTTATATCATTCTAGCCGTGCATTATGTATCAAAATGGATAGAAGTGAAAGCTACTCATACAAATGACGCTAAGGTTGTAGTCAATTTTGTCAAATCTAACATTTTTGTCAGATATGGAATACCTTGAGCTATGCTTAGCGATAGGGGAACTCATTTCTACAATAAAATAGTTGGAAAGTTGCCGAAGAAACATAGTGTCTCATATCATATTTCAACTACATACCATCCGCAAATGAGTGGGCAAGTTGAAGTCTCCAATCGGGAAATTAAATCAATTTTGGACAAAGTGGTGAATCCAATCAAAAACCATTGGAGCTTACGTTTCGATGATGCCTTGTGGACATATCAAACTGCTTACGAAACTCCAATAGGCATGTCGCCATATAGGTTAGTTTTCAGCAAACCTTGTCATTTACCTGTAGAAATAGAGCATAAAGCCTATTGGGCTATAAAGCAGTTAAACATGGAATTGGTAAAGGCTAGTAATAATAGGAAGTTACAATTATAAGAGTTAGAAGAGATCCATAATGAGGATTATGAAAATGCAAAAATTTATAAGGAAAAAGCTAAAGTTTTTCATGATAAAATAATTTTTAAGAAGCAATTTTCAGTAGGGAAAAAAGTTCTTCTTTATCATTCAAAGCTTAAGTTATTTCCAAGAAAATTATGATCTCACTGGCTCGGACCATTTATTGTTACTAATGTATTCTCTCATGGTGCAGCTAAAATTCAAAGTTTAGACACTTCCAAGGTGTTTAAGGTTAATCGACATCATCTGAAACCATATTATGAGAACTCTCCAATCGAGAATGTGTAAGAGATATAGTAGCCCCAATCTATCACTGATCAGGTAAGTCGGTGAACACGCCTGGCTAACGACTTAAAATAAGAGCATTTAGGGGCACCCCAACAAAAATTTCATGTTCAAATTTATTTCTACTTTTTATTTTTTTTTCAATTTTTTAATTTGTTTAATTTATTTTGTTTCATTCGTCAATTTTATTCCATTCCCTTTGTTATTTTCACTTGTTAATATTTTCAATTCTAGTTTAATTGTTAAAAAAATTCCCTTTCTCGTTACCCACTTTCATTTTACGGTCCAACACATTTTCACCTTTACACTTTCATTCTTCTCTTCTTTTTACTTTTAGTCACTCCAAATTTCGATCGCCCATTGTTGAATTAGTAAACACCAATTTCATTCTAACACAGACCCCAATCTTTTAGCATACTTCCCACCATAACCAACCTATTCCCTAGTCCAATTTTTTGTCAGTTTTGTGCTTTCATTTTTTTGTTTCAGGACTATAAAATCACAACGATTGGAACCATGCTGCACAAGAAGAGTGATTCACACAGGTTAGCGTCACTTATCCCAACATTGGTGACCAGTCGACCTCCATTAGACACCACAGCTATAGCACTGACTCCATCAATTCCTTCGATGTCAAAACCAACACCAGGCCCTAAAACTAGGAATCCCACCTAGAAGGGTAAGCAGATTGAAAGGAGAAGCCAATGGAACTCACGAATTGCAGCTGTCATTTCTTTTCAACTACTAGAGAACAACCAAAGATTTCAACAACTAAGCCAACTCCAAATCTAAACCTGTAAGTATGTTAAGCAATTGGTTAGAGAAATTTTTTAGATTTGTTTATTAAAATTGATAGTCCTACATATATGGAATTAACAAGAGAATTTTACAGCACATTTCAATTTAATTCTCATGAAGAATTCGACTTGTTTACTGAAGGAATCGCATAATTTAGACTTAAGGGAAAGAAATTTGCATTTTCTGCTGCTGAATTTAACGTGGCTATGGGTTTTATATCAGCTAATGATGTTAAAAATGAGTCATTTGTAAGTTTCTGCTGTGATTATCATAGTGATTGTTATGCATATGAATTGTGGACTGATGATCCATCGACCCTTAACCATATAATGCTAGTGCATCTAAGAGATTCATATTTTTAGAAAAATCCTATTTTCAAAATCATGCGTCGACTCTTAGCATACAATTTTTCAGGGTGTCGGGATTTTGCGAATACACTTTTTAATGCTGAATTATATTTTTTATGGTGTATGGACAAACAAATTCTTGTTAATTGGGGTTTTTGGTTTCTGACACAATTTCATTCTGTGTTAAAATAAGAAATCCAAACCATTAATATTAAGGTCCTACATCACTTAATTGGCTGTTAATTTGAATTTATTGGACCCTGAAAATACTAACTTGATTATGGCTTATGCCATAAAACCTTTGGATAAGAAATGTTTGTGTAGGTTGGGAATCGTAGACATAAGTTATGGGAGGATATCCTACACTAATCTAGGTCCAACTATCCCTTTCAAGCCAATTTGGACACTCATTTAGTTCAACTTGAATGCCAGATGCACCAAATGGAGCACAATTCGATAGCATATTGGGCATTTCAAGGATTCCGGCCTCCTTACCCACTAATCCCATGATTTCGACGCTTAACTCATAGAGAAGCTTTCTTTTCTCTCCTCTTTTCTATTTTTGCTACTTTTATTTTATGTCATTACATTGGGGACAATTTATGGATTAGTTATGAGTTTGGAGTATGTTCCATATAACCAATAGTTAGGAATCTTTGTTGAAAATTTGTGAATGTTTATTGACTTGTTTGCAATTGATTAGCCAACTTTGACACTTTCTGGACTTCCATTTTTAATGATTTAAGTGGTGGGCATAAGTTAAGTTGAATTTATTTTTAGGACAATAGATGCCACTTAGTTAGGAAATATAAGTGTATACAATTAGTCAAGGTTTGGCAATCATATGATTAAACATGGTGTATAATTATAGTGAATTGCATTAACCTGTGAGTTTTTGGGCCTAAAAGATTGAAACATCTATATCAATCTGTATTTCCTTGATGTCTTATTATCTTCTAAGGTGAATTTTACCTATAACTTACTTGGAATTGACTTGAGATCACGCCTATACATGTGTGCACAAAAATGATAAAGGTCATATTTGTTTTAAACCTTTAGCCTACCCCCCCCCCCCCCCCAATTCAATATCCTTTATTAAACCTTTTGAGCTGAATCCTTTTTCTTGATAAACCCATAATAAACAACTAAAACTTCTCATATCCTCACCCATCATAAATGTAAATAGGCATTCTAACCACAATTTATGTCAAACTTATTTGGAGAGATATGGAAAGAAAGGAAAAGAAAAAGATAAAGGAAATTGAAGAGAATGAAATTTGAATTATTTGTTGTATTGTTGTCTTTAAATATCATTTCATTGATTAAAAAATAAAGAAAAAAGAAAAATAAAAATACAACAGTGAAAAACAAGTTATGAAGAGTAATCTGTCTCTACAGAATGACATTGTTGACTCCTTGGTGATTGAAATTGTGTCTTCACAAGAGTTTAGATGCTTTGCTAATGTTTATGATTTTTTCCCTGTCCATTTAGCAATCCTTGCCTTTACCTATAACCCAATACAACCTTGAATAAAACCTTTTTGATTTGTGCATATTTGTATTTCCAGTGGTGAAAAGTTAGAAAAAGCAAGCAAATATTCGCATTAGAAGAATTTCAGTGAAATAATGAACCAATAAACACTTGAGTCATTTGAGTTAAATCTAATTCATGAGAGTTGCTATAATTATATGCTAGTTTTTGAAATATGATTGCCTTAAATTGACTTTGTTTATATTACTTGAATGATTAACTCTAGGGTATTAATTAGTTACGAAATTGTTTGACTCTTGAAGTGTGCACTATTTACTGTTTTGAGACTTGGAATAAAGAAAATTGATTAGTTGGCCAATTGACTATAAATATAGTTTGTCGACGACGAGAAAAAGATTGTGCTAACGTCGAATATAAATCTCTCCAATGTGTTGAAATTTTTATTTAAAATTATTCAACTTGTTTCTTAATTGTTGTCAAATGATTTTCAACAAATGAGAGATGAATTTGAAAAAAAAAAAGGTGCAAGCAAAACAAAGACAATTCAAATTCCTAGTTGGCAAAAAAGTTTTTGACTAATTGTAGGCATGTGCAAAGGGAAAATTTATTTACATAATCTTATTTGAAAACAGATTCAATCCACTTAGGATTTTAATTATTTTGGGAATCAAGCTATTGTCTTTTATATGGGGATTTGCTACCTAATTTGGAAGAGAGTGTACCGGATAAAATAACGATAAGAGAGAAGACAAAAATGCTTGAAGACATATCCTTTTTCACGTTTTTCTTCTATTTTCTAGTTTTAGGAGTTTTCTAATTTTTCTAAAAAAATTGAAGAGATGGAGACAATATGTCTTGTTGCTTTTTTGCTGGTTACCTCTTTTTATAAGTAGCTAAATGGTTCTTCTTGGTTAAAGGTTACCAATGTTGTCATCTGGTATGTGTGAGATTTTCTAAATAAAGTTTATTTCATTGATGAAGATTAAGTGTCTTTTGTATTGCTATTTAAGATTGAATTAATTGATCTCTAGGTGTGCAAGTAGGAATTGATTAATTTAATTTATAGCCAGATTAGTAGGATTTGCGGTCAGTTTCTCTAATCTAAAGTGGTAATTAGAAATATCACCTTTACGTTAGGGATTGGGAAATTCTAAGAAAGAAACTTATGTAGACTAAATACATATTGTATGTTTGTTATCTTGCTCACTGGTTCTTTTGATTCTTAAAGTTGTTAATTAATCAAACTTAAGATCGTATCTAAGTTGTTGGTTAATAACAGTGTTTAGAATACATGTTTGTATTCATCTAATCCTAAGAGAGAACACCACTCAATAAGTATTTGATGATGGATTTAATTTTATATCAATGGTCCATACTAGTTTGATAACGCAGGTGACCTAAAACTAAAGTTTGTTCATCAATTTTCCAAATTTGATTATTTTTGTTTATTTTCAATTTTTGGCCTTTTTAGTTTCTTAAAATCACATTGATTCAATGCCCCAAATTGTTTTAGTTTTTAACATGTGAAACATTTACTAATAGATTCCTTATGAGAACAATCTCAACTTTTCGCTAACTACATATTTCATTATTAGAGTTGGTATTAATTTGGTTGCAGGAGACATCATTACCATATTCAGATGACGACCGGGGTAGAGACCCTGATAATTGTCGATCCACTCATGGCTACTATGTATTTTTTTGGAAGTCTTCCTAACTAGTTCTTAAAGAACTAACATGTGGTGGAAAAATAATCAATCGAGGCTAAATATTGGGGTTTAGCTGCGGCTACTACTGAGATTATTTGGATATAACAATTATTACAAGAATTTGGTGTTCATCTTTTTAGACCTCCCTTACTTCTTTTTGACAATATGCCTACCAAATACATGAATGCTAATGTCATGTTCCATACCCGCTCGAAACACATAAAGGTTGATTTCCATTATTGGTGAAAATTTTGTGAGGGCCAATTTAACTATTTGGTATGTTCCCATTGAAGATCAAGTTGCTAATGTATTAACTAAGGGGCTGCTATCCAATCATTTCACTCGTCATCGATACAACCTCAACATTCATGCTCTCCTATTAAGCTTGTGGGGAGGTGTTAAGGAAATTAAGGAGTGCAATACACGTGATGAAAGCTAAGTCAAAGTTAATCATATGGCATCACCATATTAGCTGAATATTCTGAACAAATCTTACCTTATCATATATAATCCTCATCCTAGTTTGTTAAGCCATGACGTTGATGTAGATAGGAAACCTTCTAGAGTCAATTGTAACTTTCTACTATATTCTAGATATGTTTGTTACTGATGTATATATAAATTGATGGCGATCACTTAAGGTTGATCATCCAATAATTCCTAAAATAACTCTCCCTTTTAAGCATACTAGTGTATATGAATGATACGCACAAACTTTATATCATATTTGAGCAGGTGTTTCCCTATTAAAGATTTAGGTCCTCTAAAATATTTTTTTGATATAAAATTTTCTCAAAGAAATTAAGCGTTATTCATATGTCAAAGGAAATATGCATTTGATATCCTGAAGAAAGTGACATGCTTGGATTAAAACAGGTAGCACCAGTAGAGGAGTAAAAGTTGAGGACTAATGCTATCCACTCTCTGAAGGTTCTGGGCTCCCTGAGATGCATCACCCCAAGCTCCTCTTTACTTTCCTCTTCACCATCATCTTCCCCACCCCCCTTATAATCCTTATAGACCTTAACAACATAGCTTCACACTCTTCCTTTATTCACATCTTGTCTAAACTGTGTTGAATTTTGCCATTTTGTTTTCTCATTTTGTTGTATACTTCACCTTTCATCTATTGTTCTTCACCCCTGCAGTGCACTACTTTCTTGCAGTGAAACATTTCACCCTCTCAGCTGGATCTTCCTTGCTTCCCTACCTTTACTACAACAAAGTTCACCTTAGGCTATAAAAAAAAATGTAGCTAAAGGTAAGAAAATTGTCATTAAAATGGTCATGAAATCTCCATCACCAAAAGAATATAGGCAACGTTTTGGGATAATCGTTGCAAAAGTTTTTGGCAGTGCTTCACTTTCATAATGAAAAACTTTTAGAGTTCGGTTACGCTTGTTTTTTGTAGCTAAAAACTATTAGTTAAGTTTCCATAAGCATAGCCAAAAGATTTTGTTTTTAGATAAGTTTTGTAAAATGTAGTCAATTTTTTTCTTTGTTTTAATGAAATGTTATACCATGTTGGAATAAATTATTTGTTACATTTTAAATCCATATTATTATATATAATGTTTCGATATATTTTTATTAATAATTTATTAAAACTTATACAAAAATAATTGATAATTTAAAGTATTGTATATAAAAAATGAAATATCATTAAATTTCAACATACATAAGATTATAATTACAAATTCAAAAATTCTTATATACAAAATAATAAATATAGAGACTAATTTGCAAATTATAATACAAATTACTCAGCTGTTGCATCTTCTTCAAATCTATAATCTAATGCTCTATAGGTTGTATCTATGGACACTCACTTCCCACCTTTAAGCTTGAATAACCTAAAGATTCCATCAGAGGATATTCCATCTTCTTCCTTAGCTGATCCTCCTTTAGATAGTCAAAATAAGCCTCCTTTGTGTAAGACATGAACTTAGATAATTAGCAATTCCAAATCTGAGCAGAAGCCCACCTTCTAAGTCACTCAAACAAAGGATAGTTTCTCCAAATTTGGACATCTTGAAGGCCGGGGTAGATAGATGAAGTACATTAATTATATTTTTCATTGACAAGAGAATTGCGTTTCCAGTCATGGAGCAGTGGGTGCTCAACGCATGGAAACAACATGGCTTGGCTGATGTACTAGTAAATAATAAAAAATATGTCCTTATTAATATTCTTAAGCTCAGATGAAGCTAAACTTATGCTACAATTTGGACCATGGAATGTACAAAGTAAGCCTTTTTTGAAGTAAATCACTTGTTAATATACGAATCACGTCTAATATGTAAAAAACACAAGAACGGGGGTTGAATTGTGTTAAATAGTCTAAGATAGTAATCTTTAGAATCTTCTTGATTTTCTTGAAAAACTCAGACGATTACAAAACAATGCACTTAATTCGTTTAAGTAATGCAATAACGGAAATAGTATCTATTCTTCTAACAACAAGAAATTAAAGAGATAAGGGCTAGAGAATATGACACTGCGATTTATACTAGTTCACCCTTAACCTTTAGGCTATGTCTAGTCCTCAGAATTTATTTGAGATTTCACTATCTCTTGCAACTTTACAAGTGTTATTTCTACTCTTCCAGAGCCTCTTTAGGTCTCTTTCACAAAGTATTCTTTATCTGCTATCTAAGCCTCTTCGGGCTCTAACCTTCCTTTCACTTGAAAATATATTGTTTAAGCTTTCTACAATCATGTTACAGGTGTTCTTGATCTCTTTTCTTCCTTCTTTTCACTCAGGATATTTTTACAGTATACTCATTTGATCACATAATTATTTCGTGTAAGTAAGAGCAAGTAAAAAGTTGTTTTGTCTACAACTATAACTGATATTTATAGTCTAATTCTCCAATGGTCTTTTTGAGAAAAATACTTATAGAATCTTCAAAGATCTATTATTAGTTGAGTCCTGTAACCAACTCCAACTAACTAACTAATTGACGTTGTAGATTATTCTTCAATTATATCCTCTTGATTTGATTTGCATGCTTCGTCTTATGTCTTCACTTCTTTTTATAACTTCACTTCTTCTTAGTTATGTGACTTTATCTTAGTCACTTCGTCTTAATCAGCTCTTGAATATCGTCTTGATTTGATGGTTTGTGCTACTTACATTTATCTGTGCACTTACTAAACTCATCAAAACAGGTCACACACTTCTTTTATTATTATTATTTGACTTTCATGAAAATCAATAGAAGAAGTGATGTCTTTTTGACTTAACATTTTTCACTTTAAACTTGGAGACCGGGTATTAAGTTAGAGGATCTCAAGCAAGATAATATACCAGTGTGGGTATGTCTTCATGAGGTCCCTCTTGAATATTGGATCACCGATGTACTAAGCCATCTTGCTAGTTTCATTAGAAGACCTATTGCTTTGGATCAACCAATGGCTGAAATCAAACGCATCAATTATGCAAGAGTATGTATATTATTCACCTTATAATCTGATTTACTTGACACAGTTCTACATTAGACTAAGTGAGGATCTGCAACCTATAAAGAACTAGTTGAAAGTCACACATGCTTGGGCACCCCAACTTGGTAAGAAACCATTATGGAAATCTACAAGTAGGGTATTCAAAATAGGTAATCAATAATAACTAATGGAGAAGTAATGTACATAATAGGGTAAATGTAGGAAATGCACTTGTAGGTGCAACTGATAATATTTCTTGTAAAATTCCAAATGTAATAGACAATGTGATAACAAAAACTCCAATTACATGAAATGTGTTGAATGCGAAAAATACATATATAACTCCCAGTGCTACAGACAAGAGCACAATTTGTTTATCAATAAAAGTAAATGTTACAGATGAAAGTGCAAAAGTAGAAATTATAAATATATACCCTAATGTAATAGACATAGTAATCAATTAGGTGAGTGTATAAAAGCAAAAAAGGAATATACAGATGATAGGGTCAGATGAATTGATAAAAGAGATTGTGAATGATGATAGTGTAGAGGAATACACTGTTAACACCCTTGGAAAACAAACTCGGAAGCAAGCGAAATATAATAAGAATTGGTGTCTATAAGTTGAAGATCTAGAAGAAGAAATCCTTCCAAAGGGTGTCATCCTTATGAATATCCTCACCTGGAACGTAAAAGGGGCTAATAACCCTAACAAGCAGCTGATGATCAGGGACATCATTTTGCAAAATAAAGTCACAATTACCGGCATATTGGAAATTAGAATAAAAAAAGGACTTATAGTAAGATGTTGAACTACCTTACAACTAAATGGAAAATGATCCCTAACCAATCTTGTCACCTCAATGGCATGGTGGTTGTCTTATATGATTCTAATGCTTTATTTGTTACTTCCTATAATATTTCTGATCAGATGCTCCTCTTGCAAATTGTTCAGCATAGCTAAACTTAGAATTATGTGTGCCATTTATATATGCACACAACAATTTTTATTAGAGGAAATTTTGATGGATTTAACTCTATCCTAAAAATAGAAGAAGTAGAGGGAACAAGATCTATATGCAATCCTTGTAGGGAACTGACTAATGAACAAAGTTAACTACCATGAAAGTATAGAAGAAGAGAATGAGAGAATTTTCTGTATATTCACACTCTGAGAAAATGTTGTATATACACCTTATATAAATAAGCTATATAACTGTAACAAAAAACTGTACTAACTATCTCTAACTAAAAAACCATTAATAAATAACTAATCTCTTCATCCCTTCCTCAAGTTAGAGCTTGTACGAAGTCATACAAGCCTAACTTGTTGAGAAAGATTGTTGGACAAAGATGGTGAATGCAGGAGCTGGAAGAGACTTAATAAAGATATCAAAAATTTGTGTAGAAGAAGAAATGTGTGATAGAGAAATAAATCCCTTTTTTAGCTGCTCTCGATCTATATGGCAGTCTATATCTAAGTGCTTAGTTCTTTCATGGAACACTGGATTAGCTGCAATGTGTAATGCTACTTGATTGTCACACTTCAATGAAATAGGTAGAGTTACTGGGATTGGAAAATCTTGCAAAACATAGGAAATCCACAAAAGCTCACAAACAACTGAACCTATGCTTCTATACTTTGCTTTTACTGAGGATTAGAGACTGTCACCAGCTTTTTAGATTTTCAAGAAATCAAACAAGATACCAAAAACACATAAAAACCATAAACGAATCTTCTAGTATCATGACATATAACCTAATCTGCATTATAATATACCTTAAATACCAAAGAATTAATAACTGGATAATACAACCCCAAAGATGGAATGCCCTTCAAATATCGTAAGACATGTTGCGCTGCCTGCTAGTGAACAATTATAAGTGCATGTACAAATTGACTTAATTAATGCACAAAAAAAGTTATGTCTGACCTAGTATAATCCAAATACAATAGCCTCCCTACCAACTGCCTGTATGGCTGTGGATCTTCAAGAAGCGATCCATTTTTGCTGTCAAAGTTCAACTTCTCTACAAATGTGTAGGTGAAGGTTTGCTACCCATCAAACCTACTTCTTCAACCAGATCCAACATATACTTCCTTTGGTTGATGTATGTACCATAGGATGACCTTGTAATTTCAAGGCCTAAAAAGTACTTAGCATACTGAAGGTGTTTTATAGTAAAAACATCATCTAAAAACTTCTTCACCTTTCAGATTTCCACCTCTGAGCCTCCTATTAGCAACATATCATCTACATAAACCAAGATGATAAGAAAGCATGAAGAATTCTTGAGAATGAACAAACAATGATCATTCTATGGTTGTTTGAATCCATAATTCTACAGTTGTAAAGTGAGTTATGCATTCCATTGCCTAGAAGCTTGTTTGAGTCTATATAAAGACTTTTTTAGCCTATAAACTTCATTTGGGGTTGCTTTAGTGTACCTTCTAGTGGCTTCATATATACCTCTTCCTCTATGAACCCATGAAGGAAGGCATTGTTAATGTCAAGCTGGTGCAAAGGCCGGTTCTATGCAACTACATGTGCAAATAAGATTCTCACTATAACAACCTTTGTTACTGGTGAAAAACTTTCATTGTAATCAACCCCTTCGATATAATTATAACCCTTTGCTAGTAATCTGGACTTAAATCTATCAATTGTCCCATTTGGCTTCAACTTCTCCTTGTAAACCCACTTAGAACCGATTGCCCTAAGTTACCATGATTCATTCTTTTCAAGAGCATCTAACTCTGAATTCATAGCCTTAATCCAGTTAAGATCTTTTCTAGCATGAAAATAAGGTTTGGGTTCTTGAATGGTAGTGACATTAGCTAGAAATTCAACATAACTCTCACTAAAGTAAGGATTTAAAGTGAACGGATAATTATTAGGAGTATAAGCTGAAGAAGATTGCATATCTATAATCTTCAAACTTCTCCTCAGGAGGATAGATGGGGCGATTCAGGTGAGATCCATTGTAGATCCATCTTTCTATTCACTTGTAGGATCCGGGCGGTCCGGGGGGGACCACCACAGCTCCTCTCTTATCGAGAATCCATATATCCCTTATCAGCGTATGGGCAGCCATCTCTCGAGCACAGGTTTAGGTTTGGCCTCAATGGGAAAATAAACTGGAGCACCTAACAACATATCTTCATAGACCAAGAACTATGAGATCACCCCTTTCATTCTGGGGCGACGGAGGGATCGTACCATTCGAGCCTTTTTTTTCATACTTTTCCCGAAGGTCTGGAGAAAGTTGCAATCAATGGGATTTTCCTAACCCTCCCTTCTCGAAAGGAAGAACGTGAAATTCTTTTTCCTTTCTGCAGGGACCAGGAGATTGGATCTAGCCGTAAGAAGAATCTTGGCTGATAAATAACTCACTTCTTGGTCTTCGACTGGGCGTGGATGTTCTTATTTGGACATCTTGTTTGGGCTACTGGATTTATGTTCTTAATTTCCTCGCGTGGATATTGGCAGGAATTGATTGAAACTTTAGCATGGGCTCATGAACATACCCCTTTGGCTAACTAGATTCGATGGAGAGATAAACCAGTAGCGCTTTCCATTGTTTGCGGGGGACTTGAATCTAATACAATTACAATTTATTTCAATAGAATGGAAAAAAAGTCCATAATCTCGAAATGGTATAATCGAGATTTCTTGCATCTATAAAATAACTTCCAGATTTGAATTGAGGGCTTAGACCTTATACTATAAGACTTATTTTATCTTATCAAGTGTTATAATTTTTTTCTCAAATTAAAAAAAAAACCACTCTCGATCCCATATTTGAATAAAGCGAAAAAAGGGTAGTAATAAGTAATATAGAATCAACGGATTCATGGTACAACCCCCCCGTGATGCCTTTTTTTTTTACAATTTTTTGCCTGATAAGGGGATCAAATGGTATGGTTCTTTTGTTGGTAGCTTGGAGGATTATAAACATAACAATTGCTTTCCAATTGGATGTTTTTGCATTAATTGTTACTTTCTCAATCTTATTGATTAGTGTACTTGTTGTTTTTGCTTCTCCTAATGGTTAGTCGAGTAACAAAAATGTTGTTTTTTTCGGTACATCATTATGGGTTGGATTAGTCTTTCTAGTGGGTATCCTTAATTTGCTCATCTCTTGAACTTATTCATTCTAGAGAGAAAAATGAAATGAACCCTCCCTCGAATTTTTTTAGGTTACGAGATACATTAAAGTTTACTATAAGTTCCCAAAATGGAAAATACAAATAAAGAAAACAAAAAAGTAGGGGAGGGGTCAAACTTTCTTGTAATTTTGAATTTCTAAAAATAATTCAAATAAATCTAATTAAATGTAAAATGTCTAATTAAATGTAAAATGAAATGGAATGTGAGAAAACAACAATTCTAAAAAAACAATTCAAATTTTTGATAAAACAACTAAGAGGACTTCCGTCTAGCTCTGCTACTTCTTCTTACTGCCAACTCAGGTCTAGCAACAACAGGTTTTGCAGTTACTCTTACATCATCCATCTGCAAATGTGAGTTATCGGAGTTTAATGAAGGAACACTTATGTCACAAGTGGCTCTGCAACTGGATCTCCAGAAAGACTCTGCAAAGAGTAATCATCTTCTACAACTGAAGGTCATACAACAGGCATCACAAGAATATTATCAGTAAACATAGAATGTTTGAAAAGATGAACATTCTCATGGAAAAATACATCTCTAGAGACAAAACACTTCTTTTCTTGCAAATCATACAACTTGTATTCCTTCTAGCCTAAAGAATAACCAAGATAGATATTTCTGAAAGCTCTAGGAGTTAGCTTGCCTTTATGAGGTGTAGTGTTTGTGGGAAAACACAATCACCCAATACTCTTCAACTCAGTATAATTAGGTTGCTTCCCAAATAGCAATTTATATGGAGATTGCCAATTTAGTATCTAACTTGGCAATCAATTTATTAAATAAGTTGCATGTAAGACACTGCACCCCCAAAACCTCTTCGGAAGTCCTAATTGTGTCAGTAGTGCCCTTGCCACCTAAAGTAAATGTCTACGTTTCGTCTCTACAATGCCATTATGTGGAGGAGTATATACACAGGAATTCTAATGAACAATGCCCCTACTGCTGAATATTTCTTGAGAGCTATTACCCAAGAATTCAGAACCACTATTTGTTCTAACCAGCTTCACAGTTCCATCATACTGCCTTTTTAACAAATATAAAAAACTTCTCCAGCAAATGACTAGTTTGTGCTTTTTGGCTTATTAGAAAAATCCAAGTGCATATACTTTTGTCATTGGCAATAGTCTAAAAATAATGTGCCCAAAAAAGAGAGATTTCCTTATAAGATCCTCAAATATCACCATGTAACAATTCAAAAAATGTGGCTACTCTGGTATGACTTATTGGAAAAGCATATCTAACTTGTTTAGAAAGGGGACAAACTTCACACAAGAGTTCTCCATTATTAATAAAATTGCTACAATCAGTAACATGTTTCATTACAACATTAGAAAGGTGTCCCAGTCTTGTATGCCACAAACTTCTATCAATAAGACATTTATTAATGCTACATACATTCTCACTCTCTGTATTTACATAAGCATGAGGGTGACAAAAAACATTATAAATTGGTTTATCACACAAAAAAGAATTTCTATCAAGGAAGTATAGGTTTTTAATGACTTTTCCCTTTGCCACTACCCTTCAGTCCTCTGATTTTGTAATAAACAATATTCATTGTAAAACAAAGCATTCAAGGAAGAGTTTTTAGCTAATTTGTTGACTGAAATAAGGTTATGGCTGAAGGTAGGAACAAAAAGAACTAATTTCAAGGTCACTTGGTCATTCAAGATTATTACTCCTCTATACTCTCCATCATTCACCTCCCCATTAGGCAAAAACAACTTCGTAACTTTACCAACAAGCAAAAATGAATGAAACAAGTTCTTGTTTACACAAATATGTGAATTAGCACCAAAATCCACTATCCAAGTCCCACATTTCTTAATAGACTTAAGAGCAAGATTCAAGATTGACATACTTGCAAATTCAGTCTGTATCAAGTTCAAGAGATGAGATTCCCCATACTGCTTCCCTTTCAATAACTTTGTAAGCTCCTGTTGAATCAAGGCTGTGAGTGACTATAAATAACTTTTTATATCTGTTCCCTTCTCTATGTCTTTCTTAATTGCATCAACCATGTATAAAGATTTCCCTTTTTTTTTTGCCCTTTTCCTGCACCCTCTCTCTTATCTTCAGTCTTTTATACCACTCAGGATATCCATGTAACTTGAAACAAGTATCTCTTTCATGACCATCCAAATTGCACTAATCATAACGCTTATCCTCCTTTCTTTTATTATCTTTCTTCCTATCACCATTTCTATTGACATTATCTATAGCCAATGTTCCTCCATTTCGATTCTTACCACCTTTTAACAACATAGCTACATCACCTGCATCGTCACGCATCATATTCACCCGCCTCTGTTTCTCAATCCTCATTACAAGAGAATAGGCCTTACTTGTAGAAGGAGGTGGATCTTAAGCCAAGATTTGACTCCTAATGTGATCATAAGATGGATTCAATCCTGTCAGAAACTATATCAAGTTATTAGCATTGTCCATATCCACTAGCTTCTTATTAATTCCACAATTGCATCCCTGGCAGTTGCATGTTGTTATAGGCATAAGTCGCCTTAATTCAAACCAGTATTTATTAATCTTGTTGTAATAAGCAATAACTAAACAATTACCTTGCTCAACAGAGTTGATATCCTTCTGTACTTGAAAGAGATGTGGTAAATTGCTTTCTCCATAAATCTCTTCGAGCTTGTCCCACAAAGCCTTAGAAGAGCTATAATTGATGAAAGATTCAAAAATCTCTATAGAAATAGAGTTAAGAATCCACTATTTCACCATACAGTCCACTTTTCTCCATTTTCTGTACTACGCTTCACAAGTTGGTGGAGGTAAGGTACCATCCATAAATCCAAGCTTATCACTAGCTTCTAATGAGTTGCGAATTGAAATACTCCAAGAATAGAAGTCTGTGTTTGTCAATTGAGTAGTAACAAGTATCATACCAGGATGATTTGAATTGTGCAACTTTAAACAATCATCCTGAGATTCATCAGTAACTGACAATCACGTCCCCATTGTTCCTTCAAGATTTGAGCTCAAAAATTAAAAATCATTCTCTGCTTTGATACCAGATCAAAGTTAACTACTGTGAAAGTAGAGAAGAAGAGAATGAGAGAATTTTCTATATATTCACACTCTGAGAAAATATTGTATGTACACCTTATATACATGAGCTATATAGCTATAACGAAAATTTGTACTAACTAACTCTAACTAAAAAATTGTTAATAAATAACTAAGCTCTTCAACTAATTGCCCAGATGAAGCTCAATGCATTGACTTCCCATCAGAGGATGTTTCTACACCAAGAATAATAAGCAATCTGGTCCTTTCTTGATCAAGAAGAAGTTAGACAAAAGTGTTGCTAATTTGAGATGGATGACAACCTTGCCCAAAGTTGCTATTCTTTGTTCATTAATAACTATTTGGCTGATCATACCCCTATACTAACCACTACAACTACTGTTAGATCAAATTATCCTTTTAAGTTCAATATTTTTCTATTGAAGCTAGTTGGATTCAAAGATTGCATATGAAAAGCACTGAGAGATGATATTATAGGAACCAAATAGTTTGTCTACACAAAAAAGATGTTGATTATCAGGCAAGATTGAAGATGTTATATAATGCTGATGTGGGCAAAACACATAATCTACTTAACCTTTCTAAGAAGGAATTGGAGATTGTACAATGAGCTAGATATAGTAATCATGATCAACAAATTCTTTAGGTAAAGGAGAAAGAAGCATTGTACAATTACACTGAAAGCATTTCTCTTTGATTATTCCATAATGGAACAAAGAGCTCAAGTTAATTGGTTAAGACGTAGAGATAGAAACACATAAACTTTTCATAAAGCCATTGCCTAAAAGAAAGCTAAAAACAAAATTGTTTCCCTCAAGCTCAATAACACACTTCTTAGTTCTCTAACCCAGCTAGTTTAAGAGGCTTATGAATAGTTCAACAATTAATGAACTTGCCTTCAGAAGCATAATCAACCATATAATTCCTCAAGCAAATCCTGAAAAACTCTATCTATTCTCAAGATGCAGCCCTATTATGTATACCTATTACCCTACAAGAGATCAGAAGTATATTAGCTATGCTTTACCCTTACAAGCCTCTTGGACTAGATGGATTCAATGTCAATTTGTTTAAGAAAAAATGGTTACTCATAGGTAACTTGATCATAGAGGCTGTTTTAGAGTTTATCAATAAAGTATCCCTTCTCAAGGACATTTACAAGACTTTCATCTCCTTTGTTCCAAAGAATGGATAACTGAATAGTTTTTATGAATTTCAACCAATTGATTGTTACAACACCATGTACAAAATTATCTCCAAAATCACTGCTTAAAGACTTAAAGGTGTTCTCCACAAGCACGTTAGTCCCACACAAGGAGCCTACATACCATCCTTATTCTTCAAGATCTCATTAGTACCTACTTTAAAAAGAAAAGCAATCCCAACTATTGCATCAAAATTGATCTTAGTAGGGCATATGACAATGTTGACTAGAGCTTTATCATTAATATTCTGCAAGCTATAGAATTTCCAGAAGCTTTTATTTAGTAGATTGAGCCATGCATAATGACCTCTTCATATAGCATCCTAGTGAATGGTCAATCCACCAAATTCTTCAAAAGCACATCAGACAAGGGGATCCATTATCTCCATACATTTTTGCTCTAGTTATGGAAGCACTCCATAAAATAATCTATAAGGTTGTCAAAAGAATAAAGGGTTTCAAATATCACTCTAAATGCAGGAAAATTAAACTAATCAATCTCTTTTCCAAATGAACTCATTTTTTTATATAAAGTAGATGCAATCTCCACCTCAGCATTAATGAAAGCACTAAAAATATTCCAAAGAGTCTTAGGGTTGCAGGTGAACTGTTATAAAAGTAATATTTTTCTCTCAAGGAGTGTAGTTGACAGAATTCCTTTAATAATAGCTTCAAGCAACAAAATCTCCCAATGACATATCTTGGTATCCCACAACAACAAAATAAGGAGGTTTTAGACGCTTATGTTTAGACGCATCTAATAAGTGTCTTAAATAATCTCAGAATTGGTGAAGTTTTTAGACATTTATTTAAGACGACAAAATTTGTCTAAAAAATATATTTAAAAAGAGTCTAAAACTTCTAAAATTTCTACTTGACAGTGCAAGAATTGACGTCTTTTATAATTTGTAGCAAGTATGCATCTAGGAATAACCCCAGTCCCATGACCTTCTATGTTGTATTCTTTTTATATTTTTACAAAAAGATTATTTTTATTAATTAACCTTGTTACCATAAGATTTAAAAAAACAATTTTACATGTTACATAGACAATGAGAATAAATGCTAAGAATTTTCAAAATCGAAAAAAAAAACAACTTTTCTCCGTTCTTTTTCTTCTTCTAACTTATAGGATAAAAATAGTGGGTCTCGAAATATGGATATAGCTCTTCATTGGGAAATAGACCCACTTAGAAATTAGAATTCTACTTTGTCTGAAGCTAGGAAACAACATCATATGGAACTCATTAAACCAACAGAGTTAGGCAATTAGGGCATACCAACCTCTGCTTTCTTGAATCTTCCTCACCTCACCCGTTTTGGAAAGAGGCGATCTGCTGACGACTTTGGCGCATGGCTGATGGAGTACCTCATCTCCCTAGCCTCTGTTGGTGGCCTCCATCATTTTAGATCTGGAAGGCGTCTTCAACAGAGATTTATTCGAAAGGGAAGAACCATCTCAGAGGTAAGATTTTTTATCGATTCCACTCTTCTATTTTGGCTTGCGTCCTCCCG
>JAOSBN010000178.1:6661167-6706301 GCA_027563595.1 Erythroxylum suave | reverse complement strand
ATCAGACGAAACTTGAATATGGTAGTGTTCAGAGACCAATCGTCTGACACGTCATGACCCAGATGATTTTTACAGAAGGAAGACAAAAAGTCATAAGTCTTCAAAAGCTAGTAACTGTAAGTTACAGATGGTAATTATTTTTAGAGGGAAACATAAAGGAAATCCTCTCAGATGGTTCAGAACATCACCAACTCTAGAAAGCTCTTGAAATCCTATGAAATTGATTTTTGCAGCACTCTCAATAACAACTGTTCATTACTCTTGATTTTGAGACCTTTCGATTACGTTCTCATCTTTAGATACTAATTTCATTACT
Organism: Erythroxylum suave; assembly: GCA_027563595.1. Lineage (NCBI taxonomy): Eukaryota > Viridiplantae > Streptophyta > Magnoliopsida > Malpighiales > Erythroxylaceae > Erythroxylum > Erythroxylum suave. Next base: position 6,705,985 of record JAOSBN010000178.1, on the reverse strand, counting down.
TTGAGAAGTTTCTATTGTCTAAAGATCACAATGGATTAAGCAATGATTTATGGAAAACATGTTGATTTCGAATCCTTGAAGAAGAATCATATGGATATTGAACCAGAAGTTGATGTAGCGAGCTTGGAAAAACTTCTTTCAGGTCCATAAAATAGTATATCTTAATGAAGTTTATGAGTTTTGGAAGAAAGCAAAAGTAGTAGATGATACTGTAGTATCAATGCTGGATAGATTTTTGGTTATTGTGACACTGGAGCTAATCAAGAAGGTTAGTGGATGTCCATGTATTCGAGAAGAGGTGTCTTATAACCCTAGATGGATGACTAAAAACTGTCTAGAGAAGGCACATGTAAATCGACAACTCTATGGAAGTAGTGACCCAAAGGACCAAAAGTTGTCGAACCTTGTTCCGAAGGCTAGGCTTCTACACAATATACTTTTTCATTGTATTCTACCAAGAACAGGGTCGAAGAACATTGTGACAACGATAGATGAGCAATGCCTATTCTATTTACTCAATCATCAGGCTATAAATCTTCCATTCCTGATTTTGAGATATATGATGAAGACGAAGAGGGATTCTAATGTCTTTCCATATGACATGTTGCTAACAAGAATCTTTAAAGATTCTGTAATTCTTCTTGACAGAGGAAATAGGAAGAAGATGAATATTAAAAGCACTATTAATACGGCAACTATTGGTAGAATAGGATTGAGTACAACTTCTATGGTGAGAGCAAGGATTAAGGGGGAGCACACTGTCAGACACAACATGAGTGGGAATGTTACTCCCAAAGAGAAGAAGAAACCTCAAACCTCTGGAAGAATGGTTATAGAAGAAAAGAAGAAACCATCAAAGGTAGCAGCTGAAGCTGAGAAGATGTTACAAAGAAAAGAAAGCCAGGTGAATCTCTAAAAAACAAGTGTCGTTGAAAATAAAGGCAGAGACACTTGATTTTGAGAAAGTTAAAAAATCCAAAAGATCACCAAGGTTATTAACTCTCCGATAAGATGAACAGAAGAGAGGGAAAGGACTGACTCTTGGTGAAGAATCTGAGAAGATGGAAAAGGCACTACAGGCTACATAGTCTCTAGTCTCAATTTTGCAACAAAAGCAGACAAAGCCAACTAAAGAGCTTGGAATTAAGAGGAAGTTAGAGTTTGAAAGGAAGAAACCACAACCATAACCACCTTCTACACTGGTAGAAGAAAGTAAAAAGTTAAAGACCAGTCAGAAAGAAAGTACTTCAACTGGTAGTCAATGAAAAGAAAAACCAGTTGAAAACAGAGTGGTATCTCATAGTCCTATCAGAAAAGAGGACTTGAGAATGAAAGTGACAGAAGAAGAGGCAGCTGTTAGAAGTAGAAGCTCAATTATAATCAGAGAACCTATGAAAAGGTTAGTCAAGGTACAAGTGGAGCCTATATTGATCAATAATCGGTCTATTCATCTTCTGAATCGTGAAGAAAGAAGATTATATGGGATTCTGAGGGATGAAAAGTCAGAACCATATCCTTTAAAGATGACAAAAGATCGATATACCATCTACCCAGCCACGAGTAGAACATTGATCAAGATTGTACCAGACATACAACCTAGAGCTTCAAACATTGTACGCAATGTGGAAAAAGGAAAACAGAAGATGTACCCTGAAAGAAAAACAGGTGACCTGACAGAAGATCAGATACATAAAGTTGTGAGAAACATAGATGAGGCATGCAATGCAGAGCAATCAAAAGGAGTCTATGTTTCACATCACATTTCAAAAGCATCAGGAAGTAATTATGGATGCTTCACCATAGATGCAACTTCTCAGGTAGTTGGAAGAGTGACTAAAGGACAATATAGAACTATTAAGGTTGAAGGTAGTTTTGTCAACTTAGATACTTTTGTACACCTGATCATGCACCTTAGACCTTTGAGTTCTATATCTTTAATTAAAGATGTCTTTCACCTTCTTGGAAAAACTATTCCAAAACTACCTAGACCTGATCACCTTGATCTTCTTGAAGGTAAGCAATTCTTCAAACCTCCTGTTTTAAAAATCATTGAATTAGATGTCTTACCCTCAGAAACATTGGTTGCTACAAACTTCTTTCCATCAAGTGCTCCTCAACAAGTCAATACTATTGGAATGGAAGAAGTAAGACACTCTCAGCAGTGGAGTGAGGAAGCCTTAGTGAAGGAAATTGAAGAAATTCATGCTAAGGTTGATATTTTGACTAACTCAATTGGTGATCTACATGAGGAAGTAGCCTATCTACGAGTATCAATAAAAGAAGACCTCAAGTTGATTAGAACTTATATACAACGTATGTTTTCTGAAATAATGAAGCATCTAAGGTAAATTTTTTGATTGATAACAAATAGGGGGAGAAAAGAAGAAAATAGGGGGAGAAAAGAAAAACATAAGAAGAGAAGAGAAGAAAGACAGAAGAAAGAAGAAAACTAGAAGATAGCATGCATATGTGTATTTATGGTTATTCTTTGTTTATTGTCTTCTTATTATTTGTTTGTTATCTTCTTATTCATTTATTATTTTCTTATTCATCAACTGAATAAAAATTCATTCACTTTGATTTTTCTAAAATTATGATTATTTGTTATCATCAAAAAGGGGGGGATTATTAAATCAAGGGGACTTCACGATGACTAATTTTGATGACAATCAAATAATAATAATGTTAGAAACAAATGAACGTTTTGACAAGTGTGTTAAGTATGCAGACGAAGTACAGAACACAGACGAAGTCAAAATACAGACGCAAAGACTATATAGACGTAAAGACAATACAGACCCAAAGTCAATACAAACGCAAGTCAACACAGACGTAAAGACAATATAGACGCAAAGACAATACAAATGCGAAGTCAATACAGTTGCAAGTTAACATAGACGCAAAGACAATACAGACGTAAGTCAATACAAACACAAAGATAACACAGATGCAAAAACAACACAGACGTAAATTCAATATAGATGCAAGTCAACACAGATGTAAAGACAATACAAACGTCAAGTCAATACAGACGCAAGTCAACACAGACTCAAAGACAATACAGACTCAAGTCAATAAAGACACAAAGCAACACAGACGTAAAGACAATACAGACACGAAGTCAATATAGATGCAAGTCAACATAAACGTAAAGACAATACAGATGCAAGTCAACACAGACGCAAAGACAATATAGACGTAAAGACAATACAGGTGCAAGTCAATATAGACACAAAGACAACACAGACGTAAAGGCAATAAAGATGCGAAGTCCATATAGATGCAAGTCAACACAGACGTAAAGACAATATAGACACAAGTCAATACAGACGCAAGTCAATATAGACGCAAAGATAATACAGACATAAAGATAATACAGACGTAAAGACAACACAAATGATATAATGAAGTTACAGTAGTATGTCGAAAAGTTACTTAGTTGGAGTTAGTTACAGAACTCAACTAAATGATAGTTATCAAGAATCAAGAAGCGGTTATCAAGGATCAAGAAGCAGTTAGAGACTTAGGCTATAAATACTAGTCATAGTCAAAGATTTTACAATTTGACGAATCTTATGAGTCTCACAACTTTTGAGAAATCAGTGATCTTTAAGTGCTTACTTAGAAAAGAGAAATTCTATAGTGCGATACTAAGAGAGCTAAACCTACTGTAACAAAAGCTCACAATATCTTTCTAGTGAGAGAAAGAAAAGGTTCAGAGCCTGGAGAGGCTATGTTAGCTAAAAGAATACTTTGTAAGAGACCTGAAAAGGCTCTGGAAGGGAAGAAAGAGTACTTGTAATTGTTTGAAATATAGTGGAACACTCAAACAAACTCTGAGGACTGGACGTAGCCCACGGTTTGGGGTGAACCAGTATAAAAATCGTAGTGTCTACCTTCAATCCTTTATTTCATTTTATTTTGATGTTAAACAATTATATAGAAGTTATCTGTGATTTAACTATGCAATAATTTTGGTATAATCCTTGTGATATCTTTTTAACAAGAAAGAGAAGTTCTTAGCAAGATTTTATATTCACAAAAAGGATGCACCATTCTACCCCCCCTTTTGTGTATCACGTTTCTTGTACGTAAATTCTATACTAACGTGTGATTTACTTCAGATGTTAGTCCTAGAAAAAGACAAAAGACCTACAAAGCTCATTTTGACACTAATAGCTTAACTGATGAAGTTTCTCCCCACAATCCTCAGTCGTAGCATGAACTAATTCATCATAAATGATGCCTAGGATTCCACTCTTCACTATGGAACCCTTATAATAATTTCCATCCTGAAGTGTTTCCTAGTGTGAAATTATTATTGATAAAAGAATCTTTGGGGTCCGCACCACCTTTAAAATATTCTTTTTTATCTCTTAGAAATAGTTAGGCCTCATGTGTTCCTACTTTTACTGTTTGCTTTATTAAAAGTTTCGTAAATTATTGTACTAAAGGAATCTTTTCCCTAAAATAGTTTATTTGTATTCCCTTACTTAGTTTATAAAAGCAAGGACATTCTAAGGTTATAATCAAATTTTGTTTAGAAATGAACGAAAGTTGGAGTGTGTTTACTTTTATGACTTCTCTCTAAACTCTCTCTCTCCTGAAAGCTCAAGTCTTGAATAATGTAAACCATCAATCATACCTAAAGACAAGTACATCCTACACTTGCCTCGTTATGAGGATCTTGTGTATCAAAAAGTCTTAGACTGTAGATCATGTTTTAGATCATAGTTTAACAAGGAAAGATTGGTTAGTTGAGGATGTATAAGAGGCAATCCTTGAGATTTGGTGCCCGTAAAGAGAAAGTGATAATGTTCTCAGCCAGCATACTTAAATCCTAGACTACAATCAATCTTTGTTGTCTTTGATCTTTGATGAGATCTATTTTAGAATCCTTTAGACTAGTATAAAGGCTAGAAACTAGTGATGCAACTCTTGTGAGGCTTACCAGTGTAATATTCCGTAAGCCTAGGAGTCACAACAAGAAATAACTTTCTCGATTTATGGGTAGAAAGAACGCCACGTACCCTTGAGTTTCGGTGTTCTTTCCCTACATACCCCTCGAGGTCTTGGAGTGGTGTAATATTTCACGAGCCTAGGAGTCACAACAAAAAGTGACTTTCTCAATTCATGGGTAGAAACAGTGCCATATACCCTTGAGTTTTGGTATTCTTTCTCTGTGTGCCCCTCAAGGTCCCGAAGTGGAAATTTTATTTCAATTTTGATATTATCTTATGTTTTCTTTCTTGTTAGGATAGGATTTTATTTTCAGTTATGTTATTTCTTTTATTTCTTTTTATCCTTTTCTTTTATATTTTGCTAGGATGTTAGTCTTATATTGGATCGATCCAAATCAGAAATTGTCATATTCAAGAAAGAACCAACTCATCCCTCTCACTCATTATACATGTTTATATTATATACATTGAGGACAATGTATGACTTTAAGTGTGGGGAAGGAGTTAATGATTTTAACAATTTTCTTCAAGCTTATTATAATCTTGATTATAAATTTGATGAACTAATATCTCAAATTAGTTGAAATCTGTCCATGAATACTATATTTTCTTTTTGAATATTGATTGAATTAGTGTGCAAAAGGTTGATAGATACAATAAAATTAGTTTTCGATGTCATATTGTTTGTAATCATTGAAATATTCAAGTTGAATGAAATTTGCATATTATTTACACACATATATATCTAATTTTTGTGAGCATTTAAGCATAAAAAGAAATTTCCAAGATCTTTTAAAAGCTCTTGTTATCCTTTCATGTTTGTTGTCATTGCATAACAGAATGATTCTAGAACTTCCTTTTACTATACATATTGAGACCATATTTGTTAAAATAGAAGCATTGATATAATGAAAGCACTTAGATTAAACAACTTGCTTTAGCTTATTTCTTTAAAAACAAGTTTACCTTTAGGAATAGCCAAGTTGCGCTTTAGACATTTTCATTAATTTAACCCATATGTTAACCGTTATCCTATTTTTCATTGAAGACCTTTTTATTGTTTTGAAACTTGTAGGTTATTTACATTGTTTACTTGTTAAGACAAATTTTTTGTAAGGTCTAATATGTTTATTATTATGGTACTAAAAATTCAATTATTATATAATAAAAATAAAAAAATAAAAAATGTGAATAAATTTATGGAAACAATAATGTTGGAATGAAAAGATCTACGTATGTTTGTGAACAATTCTTTAATTTATATTTTTAGTAAATTTCCTTCATTTTAACCTTTTTATCATCCTAATCATACTAGACCTAAGCGCCATTACAAACTACATAAATACCTTTTGATTCTTGCTTCTAGTTTATACATAAGTGGTAGAGATGTAATTTTATTGTAAGAATATGGAAGAATTCTACTATGCATTGATTGAGAGTTTTGATACTTTTCACCTTAAACACCTGTGTGTATTGGGTGACATCTTAGCAAGGGTGTAAATATACATGTGTTTGATTTCAATGAGATTATGACGTGATTACTATTAACATTATTTTGGAAGTTAATTTTAAGATAACTTAACTTTAATTGTATGTTAATTTAATTCAATAGGATATGATGATGTATAGTATGAATGGACAAATTAAGATTGATGATGAGTTGATGTTATAGCTTTATAATTTTGATTATGGTTTGCTTAAGGATAAGTAAAAACTTAAGTGTGGGGATGTTTGATAGATGCATCTTTGACTATATTTTTACACCCATAGTTCATGTATTTCGCTTAATATTCTATACTTTTATTGTATATTATCTACTTAATTTGCTCTAAGTGTGTATAAAGATTAATTATAATTGCCTTCATGGATTTAAAGAAAAATAATTAGGACGAAAACATGACATAAAAAAAAGATTCGACTAACAAAAGGGATGCGCAGTCGTGCATCTGCCTGTACACTTTTCCCAGGCCATACTATTTTGCAATTTTCAAAGAATTTGGTGATGCATGGTATGATGCACAACTATATAGAAGATCACGCATAAGAAAAAACCCTAAAATTGCCTCTTAATGTCCACTTGCCTCTGAAGTCTCCGTTCACATCTTTATATATGAACGGAGACTTCAGAGGCGAGTGGACATTAAGAGGCAATTTTAGACATAAACGTCATTCTCAAGGTCCAATTTTGGTCCAAAGAAGCGGGAAACAAAAAGATTTCTTCAAAAATCCATTAGAATACAAGATTAAGCCTCTACATCATAACAATATTTCACAGAAGCAATTAGGGATATTTAAAATTATGATTATTTTGTTTTCAATTCATTTTTCTTTCAATGTATGTTTGATTTCATGTTTGATCATATGTAACTAAAATTCCTATTAGCATTTAGGTTGGATAAACTTATTTTAATATTTTAATATGTTTTGATGCTTTTATTGATGCAATTGGTTCAGTTGATTATTATGATTTAATTACGCGTTTTATTATTTATGTTCTAATAAACCTAGGAATATTAGGTCATAATTTAATTTCTTACGTAGAGATTGAGAAATACTAGGTTTGAATAGATATGGGAGTTAATTGCAACCTTAGAGATAGGATGACATAAATCTTCTAGATTAGGGTCAAACTTAATAAAGGGACTGATAAATCGGTTATACAATCCAATAAAGTTTAACCTGAATAACTCTGAATGGAAACCTTAGGATTAGTTGTTTGTAGATTCAAGGTTAGCTATAAGCATACCATAGGAGTCTCCATGGTAAAATAAATTAACAAATCAATTGCATAATAAAGATCAATCTTTTAAGGATTTAAGGGGATTCAAAATTTACTAGAAACTAATTCTTGATATCGATAATTTCCTAAGTGTTTCATTAATTCTCTGTTTAATTTTGTCACCTATTTTATTTTACATGATTAGGTTTTATTTTCTTTTTGTTAAAATTCTAAAATCAATCCTTAGGCTAGAAAATAGGGGAGGGATAATTATTAGTAATCACTGTCTTCATAGGATCGACCTGTATTTGTCGATATTAGCTACAACTATACTGTGCACTTACAGTTATTACAATATTATCTAACACAAAAAAATTCAATCACAAGAATGATTAGTTTTATCTAAAGCAATGAGGCTAAGACTCTATAAGAATGATAGCCTACTTATATCAATTTCTTTGAGGACCAATAAGGTATAAAAAGAAAACTTATCATTTTAACCAAGCAAATCTTCAAAAAGAATTTGATAAATTTTCCTAACCATCTTTACAACTACACCCTTACAAATTATTGGGAGAGACAATATAAATAAAAGATGAAAAGGCATAAATGGAGATAGGTGTACTGCCAAAGGAAGTAGGGTTAAGAGACTCTCTGCTTGTAAGAATAGTGACTTCATCTTCACCATCAACATTGTCAAACTCATTAGGCTCCTCATTCTATATCGGTTTAGGTTCAATAGAAGTATCAATAATATCTAGATCTATAAATGACAGTTTTATGTATTTGTTTTGCTTGATTTTCATACAAGCATTAAACCCTACCGTTATAATGTTGATTAAGTTTCACAATTTAATTCTTAAAATACTTGAACTCATAATAGTAGTAGTTGATTTCAAACTTAAATTTGTAACCCTCAACATCCTTTGTTGCTCCTTAAGCTTCCTTTTAGGCCTGTAGGATCATCTTGTAACCTTACATTTTTTATCTTAAGCTTGTTGAGGCACTTGAAAAGTTTCTCTTCAATAACTTCCTTCTCCTTTTGAAAGTTCTTAAATTATTTACAAATCTTTAGGATGGTGCCTTCATCAGCCTCTTTCTCTTTGGAAGCCCTACCTAATTGTATGTATGCCTTCTTTTATACCATAACAAAAGAGATAACTTGAAAAAAAAGAGAGAACTAAAATTTCAAGTCTCAAGAAAAGAAGAAGTTTAATAAGTCAAGTATATTTACCTTAGATTTCTCTTTAAGAACATGCAAATGAAGTCCATATTTGTTTACTTCAAGCTTTGCCTATCTCTAGGAGTCACCATTTATGGATCATCTTTGATCCTATCTTAACCTTGTGGAAGATAGTATCACTTTTTTTTCATGTTAAACTAAGAAAAATTGATCATCATCCTCAGTAGGTTTAGGAGGCATAGGGAAAGCAATAATGTTCTCCATTGTTAAAAGGGAGTGAGTGAGAAAAGATAAAGAGGCAAGGATGCAAAGTGTAGGGGAAATGAGCCTGATGAAAGTGACCTTATCATATGGGTCACCTTCTAGTTCTTCTTCTCCCTAGAGGATGAGTCCAATATACCTTTCTTTTTATCTGCCTTCTTCTTTATAAGATTCCTATTCAGGTTTAAATTTTCACAAAAATAATGGTTGAATATACTCACTATTTTTTTAATTTAGTCCTTGAATTTTAAAAAACATAATTAACTACATATAATCTAGGTTTATATCATCTAACCCCTATGCCATTAATTCCTTTTAGAAATCCTAACAGAGCATACACGTGGTATGTTTGTGCCATAAAACACATAATATCTTCTAAGTTTCACTCCACATAATGTTATACATCATATAATATTCTACTTCATATGACATCATTAAATCCATGCAATGTTGCATGAAGTCTTTGTCACTAAAAATAAAATCAAAGATAAAGAGGAGGTAAGCAAATCATAACCACTGGAGAGGTTTGGAGATCCTTGCTAAAAAATCACAATCTTTAAAATAAACATTAAGGAATAGAAGGGAAGATCAAAATAATCTCTAGCTTGCTTACTTTTGATCTTTAAACTAATCAATTTCTTCTCTCTCTTTAGCCACTTGCCACTTGTCCCATCCTTCCCACCTTCTTTCTAAGTTTGTTTTTTTACTATTATTAGTATGTACTACGAGCTCCATTAGATTCTTCCTCCATCCTTATACCTATTCCAACTTAAACTAAAATTTCCCCCTTACCATACCTTAGCTCGATTGGTAAAAAAGCTAACCAGATGAAATGGAGCAAGGAGGTGGGATACCTTTACAAATTTGGAAACCAATGATATATTATGCTTATAAAACAAGAGATTCAAATTTTTCCACCTCCATAAATAGTATAAATAGGTGCCAAAAATATCAAGCTTTGTTAATTGGCTACTTTCTTAAGAAGCAACTAGATTTCCACTTAGTGTAACAATGGGTGAACAAATTTTAGAATAGATTTGATCTTAAAAAAACATATTGGTAAATAAGGATGATTTCTTCGTCTTCAATTTTTTCTTAAAAGATAAAAATTAAAAGATTACTAAAATTGATCTATGGCATATTTGGGGATGACATCTGTTTATTAAGAAATAGAGACCTGCAGTCTTTATAGATAGAGCTAAGCTGAGAACCTTATTTATTAGTGCTAACTTCCATAAGGTTTTATTGGAATGGTAGTCATTGGAAGGCCTCATTTAAATTGCTAGTGTGTTTGGGAGGCCTCTTAGCTTAGATGAGAACACTACCAATCTTGAGAGAATCAGTTTTTTCCTATGTTTACATTGGTTATGCATAAACTTAAATAGCTCAATATTAGGAGCTTCTTTTAAATATGACATGCAACCCGGAATCTTCTTTATTAAAGTTAAAAATTATATTGATCAAAGCAACAACCTAGTTACATATGATTATTCTCATACATCTTCTAAAAACCCAAAATGGAGCTATCTAAATATTGAGATAATTTAAATTACAAAGACCAATTATTTTGTAAGTTTATTGAAATTGTCATATTGCTATCATTGCTTATGAAATTTTCCCAAACATAGTGGAATAATTTTTTATAGAATTATGACCCTTCCATCGTTAACCCTTTAAATGTCCTATAATTCCTTTTATGCCATACATACTAGACTAGGCATGCCCAAGTCATTTAGAGATCCTCCTATCATCTTTCTTATTCTTATAGGTTTCAGAAGCCACTGAGTAAGTTACTGCTAACTTGAAGGAGGTTCAGGGGTTACACATCTTTCCAGAGCATTCCTCTATACTAGTTTTGAGAAATTGCACTCAAAGAATAAGTGATTAGCTATTTCTTCACTTCTTTTCTAGAGCTTACTCAAGGAGTTGGCACCTGAATGGGTTAGGTTATTGGCTCTCACACACATAGGCAGCCTCTCCTTTATGGCTAGCTACACTATATAGGAAATTTTTGTAAAGTACTTTATACTAGAGTACACCATGGAACTAAGCAACCTCTAGGTATAAGTACATTATTATAGGATCTGACAGTGAATACTTAAGTGGATTCTAATTTCCATTTGATATTATCTTGTGTGGAAGGGTTTGGATGATAATCTAGAGCCTAGTAGGGCAAAAACATCTATGAATCTTCTGAATTTCAACTAAATTTTTCCTTGTAATAGGGAATAGACCTTGGCACTAGTTAAATAAATGATCTCAGTGTATGGAAACTTTGGAGCAAGTAAATAGGGCATATAGGGCTCCATTTTTCAAACCATAAAAATGAGGACAAAAAATTATCGATCTTCTCTTTTATTTGATACTGTATGGTTAATATGTACTGGAAGATCTGCATCATTGTCTAGGAAGCATCAACTCTTAATTTTGCAATCCACATACTATCCCTTGAAGATAAAATCCATTAACCCATCTAATCCATATAGAATTTTTCTCTCTGAGAACTCTCCATATATATTTAGCTAAGAGAGCTAAGTTGATGATCTTGAGAGGGATCAAACCTAAGTCTCCTTCTTTAAAAGTTACACCTCCTTTCAACCTATTTTACCAAAGGTCCATAGGAAGTTCCATGTTAGCTTTTCAATTTCTTTCATAATTTTTATAAGCACGAGGTAATGAGAGGCCCAATATATGATCAAGTTTATCACAACTAAGGATAATAGTTAAAGCCTCCCATATAATGAAAGAGACTTACTGTTCCAATTGTTTATTCTTGCAGAGATTTTTTGTTATAGTATTTTAACATCTTTAAAAATTATTTTCCTTAAGGTTATGGGAACTCTAAGATATATAAATAGGATGGAGGTTAGTGCAAACTCTATTAGATTCATTAACTTACCAAACAATTGTTCACAATCCTTAAAAAAGATGATAAAGCTTTTGCTTCTAATTATGCTCAGTACTGATAGGTTAGAGAAATGAGTCACGAAGTTCAAAAAGTAGTTAACTAATCTTGCATCCCCATGACTGAAAAGGAGTATGTCATCCATAAAGGATAAGCAAGTGATTCATAGTTGTTAGAATTTTTTATGAAATTTGAAATTGTTAGTCCTTGAAGTTTCCTTGCTAAGGATTTTGGTGAGCACCTCCAACATCACCTTGCCTTAAACCTCTGGCACCTTAGAAAGGTTTGGATGTTTCACCGTTAACAACCATATAGTAGGAAACATATGAGATGCATGCATTAATTTAGTAGTGTAGTTATTTGAGAAACCCATCTTCTTAAGAATAGTTAAAATGAAATCCTAATCTACTGAATCAAATTCCTTGATAATGTCAACTTGGAGAGCACATTACTTCCCGACACCCCTATCATTGTATTACTTAAACATATCCTGAGCTATAAGTATATTATCACTTATTGTTCTACCTACTATATAAGTAGCTTAAATGAAGCTTATAATCTTTGACAAAACCATTTTTACCAAATAAGAATCTTTGAGATGATTTTATAAAAATTAGTACAACATGATATTCGTCTATAATCTTTTAGAGAATTAGGATTGGAAATTTTAGGCACCAAACATAAAAGGGTTTTGCTCCATTTTTTTAGGAGTTTACCTATAGAGAAGAATTCCTCAATTGCTTTTACATCTCTTTTGATTAGAGACCAAACCTTGTGATAGAAGTGATCATCGAAGCCATCTATCCTAAATGCTTTATTAGGATTGATGCTTATTATAACTTTCTTAATTTTTTTTATAAAGATAGGTCTACTTAGCTACTCACATTGATGAGAGGCTAAAACATTCTTAGTTAGAGTATCCATTTAGAATGATGAATTTTAGCTACTTTAGTGCCTAAAATACTCATAAAGTAGCTTTTAAAGTAACTAATGATATCCTTCTTATTGGATATTGATGATCTCGAGTCATCCAGAATGGAAAAAATACTGTTTACATTCCTTCTTGAAAGAAGACTTTCATGGAAATATAGTCTATTAAAGCCCCCTTCCTTTAAACAAATTATCTTGGATTTCTATTTTAGGATATAGTTTTAAATTTTAAGTGCATCTAGGTAGTTTTCAAGGGCTTCTTGTAGCATCCCGTTCCCATATTGAGGGTTAGAGTCGGGAATACCGTAAATGAGAAATGAAATTGAGAGATTAGAAAATTCTTTTCATGCTCATGCATTATTGATATGCACATATACGTGAATATTGAATTTTTACACATGAAAATACTTATACATGCATTCATTGACGAATTCTGGGTATAACTGATCTATAAATGTGATTATACTTGGAATTGTGAATTGTATGTGTTAAGAATTGATTTGGAGAGGGTATTTATTGACTAAGAAATTTTTTGTAAAAATTTGGGATAATTATGAAATTTAAGGGTATTTTTGGACTAGGAAAAATGTCAAGTGGCAGAACAATTGATAAATGGAAGTAGAATTAAGATTCAAATGACAGTGGAAATTTTTATAATGACTTTGGGATTTAATGACATATGTCATTGAAATTTTGAGACAATTGGAGTAAAAATTGGATTTGATTGGACAAATTAAACGAAAGAACCTAAGTGAACCTATAAGGAGATGACATATGGCAAGTGAAAATATCACTTGCCAAGCCATGTTTTAAAACCCACGATGCTTTCCAATTGAAAGACCAAGTTTTGTATTTTGTATTTTGTCTTACTTCTCTTCTTCTCTTCGTTGCTTCTTTCTTCACTCTCACCTTTCATGATTTTGAATCTCCAAGCTTCATTAATGCTGAACTTTGCTTCCATCTTTCAATTCTACCGACATTTTATTGTTCCTTTCATTTACTAAAATAAAACCCAACCAAATCCAACCTAAAATGATGATGGATGTGTTATACAAGGGATAACTAGGGTTGGTTTTTTTGGAGGATTTGGACCTAAATTAAGTAAGTGATGCTTTAATCTTCATGGGATAGTGTAAATGGAACATGTATGATGAGTAATTTGAGATTGATGGGTTAGTCATGAATTTGTATGTATGTGTAGTGAATGAAGAACAAAGATGGGTGATGTCTTGTTTTGAGTATATGATTTGTTGAAAACTGATAAGTTGTTGCTGTTGAGATGATTTTTGAGATAGAAAGGTCATTATGATAAATGTATACATGATGTGTTTTGTTTTTGGTGCATATGATCAAGCATGAATTTTGAATTGTGTATAAATGATATTGAACTGTAATTGGGGTATTATTGAAGAAGAAATGATGTGGATATAATTTAAAAGTGATAGATTAAGCAAAAGAGATGAATCAGGAAGAGATTGATGAGGAAGTGTGCTGGAAATGTGTTAGATGTAGTGCTTCAACTAAACATGTATCGGTTTTTGACATATCTTGATCTACAGATATCTAAGTTGGGTGATTGTTGATTTATATTAAATTAGAGACGAGTTTCTACAATTTTTGTGAAGAAATCGAGTATGAATTCTGGCTCTATGAGTGTTGAAAATTGTCTTGAAGTTGAGTTTTGGCTTGTGTCTATTTCTAAACATTATGTAGTAAAGTGTGTATAACTTTCAGAATATTCAACTAAACTATATGAATTTATGTTCTTTATAAACTTAAGACATATATAAACAATTTTTTAGAAGAACGTATTGCCAAAAGACCTCATTTTCTAGGTCAAAATGGTCATACAAAACAGATCTGAAAAATAGTTGGAAAAGCTAGAAAAGGAGTTCTTTTTACTGCTTCTGTGAAAGTTCGCCGCGACCAACTCTTTGGTTCGCCACAGCCAACTTATAGGATTTTCTCTTGGGAAAAGTTTTTCGTGTCCAACTCCTTGGTTCTCCACAGCCAACTTGCAAGATTTCACGAGGAATTTCCTTTCGGAAAAAGTTCGTCGTGGCCAACTCCTGGCTTCGCCGCAGCCAACTTTCCTTTATAGCTTAAACATGCTTTGGTATTTTGATGATATCTTATCCTGTAGTTATCCAATTTGGATGATTTTTAATTTGAAGTAAACTAAAGACATAGGGATACAAATCATCTGAAGAAATAAAATTCTGAATTGGATTGTAAAAATTTAAATATTTGGGTTAACGTTGAGTATAGGGCACTATCTCAAAATAAGAACAGTCTGAAAATGTTTGGAGTATAACTTTTGGAGTATTGAACCTAATTGAATGATCTTGGCATCAAAAGAAATATAAGACATAGAGGAACACTTTTCTTGAAGAGGATAGGACCAAATAACTTCAGTTTCAATTTCTGATTGAATGTGAACAATAGACCCGAAAGTGTGACTTAGAAAAATCTGAAGTGAGTCAATGAGAAAAGAATAAAGATTTTAATGGTTTTAGTGAGGCATAAACCTAAGTAAAAATAGTACATAGATGAGTTTTGATATGATAATGACTTTAAGATAACATTGATGGATAAATACTCAGGATTGTCATGAACGTGCATTGTACATATTTCATTTCATACATGTGTACAAATTGTGATATATGTGCATGGTGTTTGATATAGAGGAGCAACTGGAACATCAACCTCCAGACGTTGCTAGAACTTCCAGGCATTAGCTTCGTGAGCAACTTGTGAGTAACCTAGACGGTCTCAATTAATTACTTGTTTGTTTAAATTCTGTTTTGAAATGATTGAATGAATGTGGCTTGATTGTTGATTTCGGACAATGAAGGTTCGACGATTGTGATATTGGATTGAGATATTGAAGTGCTGCTTATATGTGAATGTGCAGAACTAAGTGCTTTATAATATGATTGATTGTGATAGATGCATTCCATACATAAATGCACAATCAAATAATGGCAGTTGTGACCAGAGTAGCCACCGATCAGAGCTTAAAGCTCAAAGTGTGAAAAAGAGCCTCGAGCTCAAAAAGTGATTAAGAGCCTAAGGCTCACTATGTAAAATGAGCCAGCATCCCCATCGGATAATGGATAGTTATCAATGAGCCCGGTATCCAATATAGATACGGGACAGTTTAGGCACTCGGTCACAACAACGTAACAATTGGAAAAGAGTCTCATGAGCATTCCATATGCAACTATTTAAATAGGTTTGATTGATTGAAATGCAAAATTGCTTGTGCTTAAGTTAAAATGTGATACAAAATCAATTATGTAAAAGTGTGAATATGTGTTATATGAAATGATGTGTTGCATGAATTGAGTGAATCATCAATGATGGTTACCTCATTGAGTTCGTAAAACTCACCCAAAATTTGCAAATATTTTTCAGAGCTCAGAAGAATACCCCGTGAGGCAAAAGGAGTATACCTATGCAAGTGAGAGATAGAGGACGGGATCAGTTGGATTCTACATAATTATTTTATTAATTTGTTTTTGTCTAAAAGAATGTATTCTGAGATTTTTGTATCATGTTTATTGATCAAATCTATTTTTGTAATAACTTTCCAAAATGGAAAGGATTGTAAATGAAATTGATTTGTAGTGCAACTATTATATATGTGATTGAAAAAGTTTATGATTGAATTGGGCCTGAATTAATTATTGATTTTTCGCAAAAGTGTGCCTTGTTTTGAAAAGAAAAGAAAAATATTTTTGTGAAGAGATTCGACTGACCGAGTGCTCTAGCATGTCACCCTTGTGGGGCTCAGACTCGAATACCACTCATGATGTTAGGTACGTGTCTTGCGGGAGTGGGGTGCTACACTTCTTCCCCTTTCTTTTCAAAACCCTATAGCCAAGGTTGTTATAAAAGCTATCTTGTATGTTTTTGAGTGATTATTTGACCCTTTAAGTATTCTTCTAGAATCAGTAGTAAGTATTATATGGAATTTTTTAAGTTCCTTCTTGATGAACTGTATCCTCTCTTAGAATTGATAAGATTTGTACCATATGACTTGGATTGTAAGTCTTTTTCGGTTAGCATCCTTGAACTCCTCCTTTTTTGTTAGATAATTGAAAAACCTAAAAGGGGGTGATCTTTTCCCCATTTTACTTAGATTTTGAGCAATAATGGGACAATGGTCAGAATATGGGTTCTCGTAACAGTAGGCCCTCCATCTTGGAAGATGTTGAAACTAATCTTGTTTTGCTTCACTTCCATCTAGTTTCCTTTTAATGTTCCAATATCCCTCTTATTTGTTTATCCAAGTAAAAAGAAACCTACTGGAGTTTAAGTCATTCACTCTTGCTAAGGATAAACAAGATCTTATTTCCTTACGTGGATTGAATTTCATCTTACTCCCTCTGATCCATAATTACAGGCAGTGAATTTGAAGTCACCTAAGAGTAACCAATGGCTTGATATAACTGAGCTAAGATTGATGAGTTCCTCTCATAAATCCTGTCTCTAAAACTGGTGATTAGAAGCATAGATAAATTTCATCCAAAATTTCCCTAACTCCTCAATCTCCATGTTCAAATGGATTCCTTGTATTGAGCTTTGTACTTAGAAAACTTTAACCTGATTAGGGATATAAACAACTCCTATCCTCAGCCTATAGTGGTTGTTTTGATTTGTAATTATCCTCCATTAATTCAAAAACTAGGAGTTTCACATGCCTCAATGCTTAGTTTAGTTTTAAGCAAACCAAAAAATGAAAGGTCTAATTCTATTAATAAAATTTAATATCAAAAGATGTTTTTTCATATCATTCATTCCTTTAATGTTCCATGCTACTATTATCATCTTATAAAGATTTTGTTATTTCAGCTATTTCTTTTCCTTAGATTTTTCTTAAGTCTAGTTCTCCATTAACATTAGCATCAATTTGAGAAGCTTAATTTCTAGTTTCTCTTAGAGTGGTTTCAATCATAACACAAGCCATGATCGAGGTAAGTTTTAATCTTATGAACCCTCAATATTCTACAAGCACATGATTCGTAGCGTAGTATTAAAGGTATCGATCCTAGGAGGAAGAGGAGTAATCTAATCCTAAAAGTATAAGGCTAAAAATATATAAAAATGAAAATAAACAATACAACGAAAAGTAAATACGAGAATTGAATTCAACCAATTAAATCAGAAGCTAAACAAAAAGGAATTAACAATTGACCAACAAGCAAGCACAATGGAAATCAACCAAAGAATTTACCAAGTTATGAGAAAGGGGATTTTACTTATCATTAATGCCAACCTAGCCGATTATGTGTTAAAAGGGTGTCGGTTCTAGACAATCCTATAGCTGATTACTCTCTCTCAAGTTATAACTATTAAAACCTAACATATAATAATTGGATTATGAAATTTGTAATTTGTCAATTAACAAAAGATTCACAACCCCAATTAGATCTAATGCACTCTAATAAACTATCAGGTCTCACACGGGATCTCTCTCTGCACAATTACTAATATGATTAATTTTGAGTTCTATTAAATCACCTAATTCTCATTAATATGGTCCAATCATTTTTTATCTGATTCACCTTCAATTTATTACCGAATTATGTAAGAAATGCAACAAATCACAATACACAATTTAAATAACACAAAATCAACTCAGATAACATTAAAACAAAATAAAATCCTGAAGGAGAGTTAAAACATCATCATCATTCTACCATCTATCATCATGCAATCCATCATAACTTTATACATAAATAAAATTGAAATGAAAAGGAAATAGAAACTTAGAATGGATGATCTAGGAAGGTAGCAACATCGGAAAACCTCTTGATTTGGGAAGTACGTTGAGACCACTTCCTCTTCCTCATCTCTTTCCCTTCCTCTTTCTCTCTTTAGGGTTTCCAAAAGTGACTAAATGAAAACTCCCCTTTTCTACTCACTTCATGTTCTTCTTATAGGGTTGTCTATTCAGGGTAACCTCAGGTCTTTTTCAGGGTCCGAAAGGTCCCCTAAAGACTTAAGTCTGGAACTGTCCCTGTATTTGTGCTGATGCTAGCCATGATCGTGGCTCTTTGTCAGGATCTTGGCATGTAGGCCACGATTGTGGGCCAATACAGCTCGATTCCCTCATAAACTGCTTTATTCTTTGATATTGACCCTAAAACAATAGCAAACACATCAAGGCACCTCAAAAACAAAATAGTTAATCTCAAAAGCTTGTCAAATAATTAACAAACTAATAAAATTCTAACCTAAACATATACTAAATGATCGAATTAACAGGTAAACAAATATTAAACTATGCCCTAAAATATGATACAATTTACACTTATCAACATCCCCATACTTAAACTTTTTTTTCCTCAAGAAAACAAAATAACAAACAATACAAATGCATAAAGCACATAAATAATGAGGCATTAGCTTCAATTAAACACAATAGATTTAACTTCAAACACTTTCATTCAAGTTGTTTAAAATTATTTGTAACAGCCCAGACCACCCTCCCATAGATTTTGTCTGCTTTGGGATATAGGCCCAGCCCAAACCCTCACAATTTTGCTTTTCCTAGCCTAGCTAGGAAAACGCGTCTTAGAGGGAGAGATATCCATAGCCTTATAAAGCATACTTCGTTCTCCTCTCTAACCGATGTGGGATTTCACACTATCCACCCCCTTAGGGCCCAGCTTAGTTGGCATAACGGGTCAGGAACTGGCTCTGAGACCATTGTAACAGCCCAGACCACCCATCCATAGATATTATCTGCTTTGGGTTTTAGGCCCAGCTCAAACACTCACAGTTTTGCTCTTCCTAGCCTTGCAAGGAAAACGCGTCTTTAGGGGAGGAGTTTTCATACTCTTATAAGGCAAACTTCGTTCTTCTCTCCAGCTAATATGGGATCTCACATTATCCACCCCCTGGAGGCTCAACGTCCTCGCTAGCATACCAACTTAGGTGCTGGCTTTGATACCACTTATAACAGCCCAGACCACCCTCCCATAGATATTGTCCACTTTGGGCTTTGGGCTCAACCCAAACCCTTATGATTTTGCTTTTCCTAACCCAGCTAGGAAAACGCGTCTTAGGGGGAGAGGTATCCATACCCTTATAAGGCATACTTCGTTCTCCTCTCCAACCGATATGGGATTTCACACTATTAACATGCAAAATTTGTGTCTAGGAACTCTAGACTAAATATATATATATATTAATCAAAAGTTAAATGTGAAGTTTATTCACCCCTTTCAATTGTACACGCACATTGATAATTATTTGGTCAATCAAACTTTATAACTAATCCTAAGTACGTTTTCATGAAAAGTTAAGTTACTTATAAGTTTGGTAGGTTTTTATTATTAGAAAACATTTTTTAACTTTTTGTAGAAATGGACCTAATCTTTTTAATGGAGGCAAACATTAGTGATGAATGTAAATCCAATTACTCGACTTAAATCCGATTTCTCGACTAAGTCATGTTTTTAGTAAGTTGCTTGGATAGAACGTCATTATGGCATTTTGACACGAAGGCACACATTTATGATGCATGTCAATCTAGTTACTCAGCTACATCACTTTCTCATTAGAAAAACTTTTTTTCCTACCTTGTTGCTTTAATTACTAGTTTTTATAAAAAAAATACTAGCAAAGCTACTTAGTCATGAGGCCTAAAATTACAAATGAATGTCACAACTTGTAGGGTGATAAACTAACATTGAATCGTAGTTAACTTGCATGTTTTAACCAAAGAACTTAGATCATTAATTCCGCGAGCTAATGACTCTTCATAACTTAATAGATTATGTTCAAAATTAAATCAATTTTATTTCATCTAAGACGTCGATTCATTCACACAATTTATAATATGCAAACTAAACACACTAATATAACAATAGGTTAAATTCACAGTCAAAGCAAAACACACAACCTCCCCACACTTGAAAAACACATTGTCCTTAATGTGAGAAGGAGACATGCAAACATGCAAAAACGGGAAATCAAATACAATATATGAAAACCAAAAACAACAATAAGAACTAAATGAGTTAGAACGCAAACTCATGGTGATTAAGGCTAGGATGATGTCGGAGGTGGCAGTTGTACACCTTGAGCTTCAAAGAATCGATAAATCTAGAGTATATCTCAGCTCTGACGTTGTTGTGTATGAACCATCTCCTTCATCATCCTAGAGTCTTCTATAATTGTGTCTATAAGTGTTTGGGTGTTGGCGGAGATTACATCGAGCACCTTCTGCTAACTAGTTTCTTCTATTTCTTCTTCCTCTTTAGAATCTTTACTAATCGAGTCCTCTTCTAGATGCTAAGGTGACGCTGCGCTAAAACTTGCCTAACTGGCCATGATCTTCACATGAGATTTTTGGTTGATGTCCTAGAGTTCCATATTATGGGACTTTAGGATTTCAGCACACCAAAAGTGATGAAGATTTAGAAAATCAAGGTGGTGGATGGTTAGACCACTACAATCCACACCGTAGTCCTTAGCAATGGCAGAAACCAAGTAACTCATACCCAAATTGTTGCTCCTCTTATGTAGAGTTTCAATAATAGCATTTAAAATATGTGTGATGGTGTACATTGAGATGTTATGATCTATGCACCACAATAGAAAAAAGTCCTTTGTTGAGAACTTGTTGATTTCTAATTTGTCAAAAACCATTTGATATATGAATTTATGTAATAATAAGTGCTCATGGTACTTTTCAAAAAAATAGTAAGTGCTGATGGCTTTGTATAATGTTATTGTGGGCACTCTTGTCTTCAAACTACTCTAGCCTAATGAGCTTGTTTCAATAGCAGGAAGCACAAAATTGATCATGCTAATCCACAATGGAAGATTCAAGAAAATCACAAATATCATACATAATTTCAAGGTTCAACTCATAAGGTTGTCCCTACAACCTAAACCACATTTCCTTAAAGTTACTGATTTTAAACTAAAGGGAAGTAAAGAATTTATGGGTGAGCTCCTAGTACACAAGATATTGGAAGTATATGAATTTGCTTCATTGAATTCTTTCTGCTAAGTTCTATCTCACAATTCTAGCCTATCTGTCATAGCAAAATCGAAGTATTTTGGGAGTACCATATGCTTAACACTAAGGGATTGGAATCGATTACCTTCCTACTCAAAGTAGATTGGGAAGGGCGCTCAGAAATCTAGTGCCCTATTCCTTCATCGATAACCCAAGATTTGATTTCTTCTCAATGATTGGTAATGCTTTGCTAACTGGTTAATTCGTGGCATAATGAATTGCAAGTAAGCAGAACTTGGAAGAGGGTAGAACTTCAAAGGTTGGTTAGAGAGAAGGGAAAGCATTTGGAGCTTCTAAACTTAGAGAGATAAAGGTAAAATGAAAGTGAATGAAAAAATGAGGTTAGACAAGAATACATATGTGAAGTTAAAATGGTTTTAAAAAATTAAAATAAATGTCGCGTGGGACAGATTTACCCTGCTGCAAGCCACGATCGTGGCCTGCTGAGCCTTTCCTACACTTCACTAACTTTTCATCTTTTCTCCTCATTTTACCTCCAAGATCCTTCCCTAACACATTATTTTCACCAGATACCTTATGATTCACCTTCATAGCTTCCCTAATCCACATAATCCTCCATCCTTTTGGGATATTTATTAAGTTCAAACTACTCCAACAACGAAATTAAAAATTATCTAACACTGAACGTGCTAATTTATGGTACTAGCTCGACCTTGTATTATTGGAAACTCAGTCAAGATCAATTATGAGAAGCTTGCTTCTACCCTTTTCGTTCAACATAAGTTTTGTAGCCTATAAGTAAGATAAAAATTACAAATTGACTAGAAGGACAATATTGATAAAATTATGAAAACCAATTAAGCCCAGTAATGTCCTTTTTTTGAGTGACCTGTTAACAAAATAGGGAATAACAAAACTTCCTAAATCTTCTATGGAATCCAGAACTTTGCCCAGTAAGAGGGTGAGTTGTTCTCTTTTTTATTCTTTCTCATTCGCACTCATCTCCTCTTTTTCTTTAGCTTTTTAAATAGGGACTTCTGTAACTTCTTCAAACTTAATGTTCGTTGTCAATTGTTCTTCGTCCTCTCGTTCCTTCAAAGATTCAAGCACATCAATTTTTCTGAATGAATTTCCCTCCTCCGAATTCTTTAATACATCATTCATGTTGAATGTCACTTAGTCATCACTAATCCGAATGATGGGGTTCTCTTAATGAACATCTATCCAAGTTTTTCGATGTTCAAGCATGGTATACTAAGATCTAAGGAATAATAGGGAGGGATTCTTTTCTTCACCCTGTTTCTTCATCTCTTGGTCTTTTTCTTGCTCTTCCCCATTTCTAAGGATGATAGCCTCATATTACTCTCATTGATCTGATTCCATATTCCTCAAAGAGTCTTCCACACTTCTCTTACAAAATTCACGGGAAAGCTATCATACTTGAATCTCAAGGTTGTGAATAGAAGAGATTTTTCGTTACTTGATCAAATTGCTCTTCCAGTCTCTTCTGGGTCTCTTCCATATCTGTTAGCTTATCCATGATCTTGTCCAATTTGGAATCCCATGAGCTGGACTCATCTTGCTAAAATCCTAATAGGTCTTGATATTCTATATGAGTACTTACATTGTTAGACCAATAGAAATCTGGGTGGTTCTACCACCTTGAGGTGTATGTGTTCATATAAGGATGATGATTTTCCCAACTAAATTAGGGCTCATTGAAATCCGCAAGATTCCTTTACTCCCTATAATATATATCCTCCATGATTGTTCTTTTTATCTCTTTTTAATATCTAATTTTTTGAATTCTTTATCATTGCCTTGTGATGTCCAAATCAATGTGTTTTGACTTTTTTCTCAAACTTCCTACACTTTTTATTCTCCTTGTGATTAGGTACCACAATCACAAAAGATAGTGAAAAGCCTTAGACTATAATAATTAAACTAATTCTACACCTCCCCCGCAACGATGCAAAAAAATTGATCAGGGTAAGTTTTAATTTTATGAACCCTCAATATTCAATAAGTGCACGATTCATAGCGTAGTATTGAAGGTGTTGATCCCACAAGGAAAGAGTAATCTAATCCTAAAAAGGCTAAAACGATATGAAAATTAAAATAAACAATGCAACAGAAAGTAAATACATGAATTGAATTCAACCAACTAAATCAGAAGTTAAACATGAAGGAATTAATAATTGAGCAATAAGCAAGCACGATGGAAATCTACCAAAGAATTTACCAAGTTATAAGAAAGGGGATTTTACCTATCATCAATGTTAGTCGAGCCGATTATGTGTTAATGGGTTGTCTATTCTAAATGATCCTAGGGCTGATTAGTCTCTCTCAAGTTATAACTATTAAACGCTAATTTATAAACCCTAATTGGATTATAAAATTTGTAATCTCTTAATTAAGAAAAGACTCACAACACTAATTAGATCTAACGTACTCTAATAAACTATTAGGTCTTACATGGGATCTCTCTCTACACAATTACTGATATAATTAATTAGGGGTCACCCTCTCAGTTTATTACCAAATTATGAAAGAAATGTAACAAATCACAATACCCAATTCAAATAACACAAAATCAACTCGGATAACATTAAAGCACAATAAAATATCGAAGGAGAGTTAGAACATCATCATCATTCTACCATCTATCATCATACAATTCATCCCAACTTTATACATGAATAAAATTGAAACAAAAAGGAACTAGAAACCTAGAATGGATGATCTAGGAAGGTAGCAACAATCGAAAACATATATTAAATGATCGAATGAACGGTTAAGCACATACCAAACTATGCCCTAAAACACGATGCAATCTATACTTATCAAGCCACCACTTTGGCCTATGTTTCCTGCTTAGTATTGGATATAGCCTGGTCCTAGTTAGTATCAGCTTCCATAGTGAGTTCCTTTTCAATTCCTTTAAGCTCCTCATAGTTCTTTAAGCCAAATATACAACTAATAGGCCTTCATTCCTTTCCTAAGGCATATAAGGAAGGGCACCATTGAGATGATACTAAGATAGAATCTTGCACTAGCTGATCTTCATCATTAGGTGGAGCAATATGATTACCTCTAGAAGATCCTTAGTGATATCCACATTTATACATAGCTTGAAATATCTAACACATTTTCTCATAGAGGAGGCTTCATCCATATAAAGTGATTTTTCAATATAGTCAGCTAGAGAGCTTAAACCCTCTGTTCTTCAATATTCAAGCGGAACCAAATGAAATTTAACCCATAGTGGGATATGCTTTTGGTGAATCTTCTAGAGTTTGATACCCAGTTTTTAAATTTGGAGAAGAAGAGGTTGGTTTTACACATGCCAAGGGCCAATATCTATTATTTCTTACACTAGGGATGCTACATTGAACCTAAACATGAAAAGGTTAACTTTAGTCAGTAGGTCATCCACCAAGCCCTGTTCCTTCCAATACTTTGTCACTAATTGTTTCACAATTGGAAAAGCTAGGAGATTCTTAAAGAAAAGACCAACTATGTAAAAGATCAGGAAGTTACTCCTTTCTTCAGAACCTTCATAGGTGGGAAGGCCATCATTTCACCATCAACTATGCAAGGTGGGGTGTAATAGAGGGACAGGGAATTGTCACTAAGAACTGCTTTCTAAGTGTGTTTAATATGCTCATTCTTCTTATGGGGTTGGAATCTTTTTTGGCTTGTGAGGAGGATGAAGCATTATAGTTTATAAGGGACGAAGTGGAGGATAGAAGTGGAAAGTCTATGTTTTGGCAATGTTCAATGTCTAACCAGATCACCAAAGTAGACATAGGCAGGCTAACAAGGAGTGATAGATAGATAGGTTTAAAGTTTTATTACCATAAACGAAAACAAAAAAAGGTTCAAAGACTAAAATGACTTCGATATATCATAGGTGATGGGAGTAGAAATGAGAGACTATTGGGTGTGAGATGAAGGAAAGGGACTGAAAACAAGAGGATACATGCAATTATGAATCTTGTTAAAAGGATCTATATATGTAGATGGAATTACTCAGGATTTAGGTTTGTTAATTCAATAATTTTCAAAGTTATTTAGACAATAAGAAATTGAGCCCATACTTTATATCGTAATAAAACCCTATCTCACTAAGCTTGGAGTAGTACATATGCTTATCTTCATTTGGATATGCAAGACTTACATCCCTAAGGGTGCTAAACTTCTCCTTCATCTTCTCAAACTCCATTCTTTTAAGCTTATTCATTTTTTATTTTACTTTATATTTCTTATTGAATTCCATATGCAAAGAGTTCAAAGAAGATTTTCTTTTGTAAAGTCTTTTCCTAAACTTATTTGTCTAAGTTTGTAGGATACCCTCCAAAGAGGCCTAATTCTTATCATAGATGGTGAATATATCCCTGCAAATTTGTGGGATCTAGAGTTATTATCCTGATTTTTTAAAACAACTAAACTTATTAAAAGTCAACTTACTACTTGAGTTAATCTTAACACCCTCAGTACTCTCTATATCATAAAAAGAAACAAAAATACATAGCCTTGTTTTTATGAATGCAATAAGTTTCTTAATGCACCTTAATATTGTTCATTCTCTCAAAAGTATATAGATAGCAAGGATGGTTAAATTTTTAAGAAAGCTAGCTTAAATTTTGGAAAAAGTTGAAAATGATCTAACCTTTAGCATTTGGAAAAAGTTGAAAATGAGCTAACCTTTAGCATCGTACCCTTTATATAAAGATATGGATGGTTAAGATTGATGAGAATAATAGCCAACATTAAGATAAATTTTGCCTTCATGTGCTAATAAAAATGTCTTTGTATAATAAGGGACAAATAGATTTTATAAGGAATCTTTAAAGGATAATTCTTGTCCAATTCTCAATTTATTCAATGTAGGCTTATAAAGATATTTATCGTGAGTTTTTAAATGATGATTACTATTTAATACTTAACTATTTATCATGAGTTTTTAAATGATGATTACTATTAATACTTAATCTATTTGTAGCAAATTATGTTAATATGATTAATCTATTTGTAGCAAACTATGTTAATATGATTTATAATATTTAAAGATGCCTTCTATTAGCATGAAAGAGCTACCTTATAGAGGATAGTGCATTAATATTCTTATATAGATACACTTGTAGTAAATGCATAACATAGGCCTGATTTATTCATCATAATCTTTGTTCTTTTTTTAGGCCTAGAGTCGTTAGTTCTAGTTGTATAGTTAGGAAATACACAATGATTAGCTTAAATGATCATTAATGGATAAGATCCTCTTTAGTCAAAAGGATAAAATCCATTACCATAAAGTCGCTTAAAAATTCTCTTCCTATATTTACACCTTTTACTCTCACTAACTTGAGAGTTAGAGTATCTTTTTTGGAAATAACTTAAGCTTTTAAGTATTTGTTTGTATATGCCTATAGACATAAGAAGTAGCCTAATAAGTATACCTCAAATTTATTCTACATTAACAGCTAACTTAGAAAATGATTTTATCAAGAAGTTAGAAATTTGTGAGGAATTTCATCAGCCATACCATGCATAACAATTGTTTGTATTTTGCCTCATTATTAGTTCCCCTAAAATTTTGCTTTGGATAATATCTAACATGTATTCCAAAAGGTCCTCATCCTCATACACATGTTCTAGTTCCACCTTGTCTTGTAGTTAACGTGTAACTTGTGTTTAAGGTATAGGTTTACGTCTGTTTAACAAAAATCCTTTGATGACATACATTCCATAATTAAATCTAATTTCAATTAGGACTTTATATCTTTGTCATATTTAAATGTAGATTTCTTCTAACTCAATTGACCACCTTACCATCCTACTAGAGATTTCAAGTTTATATGGGATTTATCATAGTGAAATGTATATGGCCATATTGATAATATGGACCTGAAAGTAGTGCCAAAGCTTTCTTTTGATTGCACACAATAACAAAATAAGGAGGTTTTAGAAGCTTATGTTTAGACGTATCTAATAAGTGTCTTAAATAATCTAAGAATTGGTGGAGTTTTTAGACATTTATTTAAGACGACAAAATTTGTCTAAAAAATATACTAAAAAAGAATCTAAAACTTCTAAAATTTCTAATTGATAGGGCAAGAATTGACGTCTTTTATAATTTGTAGCAAGTATGCATCCAGGAATAACCCCAGTCCCATAACCTTATTTGTCGTATTCTTTTTATATTTTTACAAAATGATTATTTTTATTAATTAACCTTGTTACCATAAGATTAAAAAAACAATTTTACATGTTACATAGACAATGAGAATAAATGCTAAGAATTTTCAAAATCGAAAAAAAAAACAACTTTTCTCCGTTCTTTTTCTTCTTCTAACTTATAGAATAAAAATAGTGGGTCTCAAAATATGGATATAGCTCTTCACTGGGAAATAGACCTACTTAGGATTCTACTTTATCTGAAGCTAGGAAACAATATCGTATGGAAATCATTAAACCAACAGACTTAGGCAATTAGAGTATACCGACCTCTGCTTTCTTGAATCTTCCTCACCTCACCCGTTTTGGAAAGAGGCGATCTGCTGGTGACTCTGGCGCATGGATGATGGAGTACCTCATCTCCCTAGCCTCTGTTGGTGGCCTTCAGCATTCTAGATCTGGAAGGCGTCTTCAACAGAGAATGATTCAAAAGGGAAGAACCATCTCAGAGGTAAGATTTTTTTATCAATTCCACTCTTCTATTTTGGCTTGCGTCCTCTCGAATAACTTGCCTAGACCTTTTTAACAATCTGATGGACCTCTTGTTTGGCTGACAGTGGATCTCCACTCCCTTTCTTCCGCAGGTTGCCTCCAACATTCCGTCAATTTGGAGATGCATCTCTACTAAGATGAGAAAGGGATAAATACACCTCTGAGGTAAGGTTCTAACCTTCTATAATAGCTTGGTTTCTTCCCAAATGACTTGTCCTATCTATTTGATCTGCAATAAATTGACACGAA
Organism: Erythroxylum suave; assembly: GCA_027563595.1. Taxonomy (NCBI): domain Eukaryota; kingdom Viridiplantae; phylum Streptophyta; class Magnoliopsida; order Malpighiales; family Erythroxylaceae; genus Erythroxylum; species Erythroxylum suave. The sequence goes on along the minus strand of JAOSBN010000178.1, from coordinate 6,677,047 downwards.
GCTATGACGAATGATGGGTAGGGAGATTGAAAATGAATGTGTTATGTGTAGAGATTGAAAATGAATGTGTTACAGCCTTTAGCTTGTTAGGAAAGTGTTGAAAATGAATGGAAGATTATTCTTTCTTTTGACTTACATGTGTATAATTAAGGGATTTGTGATTCTGGGTTTATCAAAATTTACTTATTTTTAGTATGTTGTCATGTTATTCTCATCTATTCTTTCCTTCCAGTGTTACTTATTCCAATTTGGTTAGGTTTCTTATATGTTCATTGGCTGTTTTGGATGACTTTATCATCTGGGGTCTATAATTCTTTTGTTTTGGATACCTTGGATTATTAAAGGGTTAATGGTGTTGTTATTTTGCAGGTTAAAATGCGTGCCCCATCATTGCTTTCACAGTGCTGGCTTGGTTTGGTGCCTAGTGATCGGGGTAGTCACAATATCTCCACTGTTTCAGAAAGAGATTCGCATCTTTCTTCACCAACTGTGGAGATTCTTCCTTCAAAAGTATATAACTGTGGTTGGCTTTATTCTGTTATTATATCACCTGCAGTGGAAATTTCTGTTATTGCTCACATCATGACTATGCTTGCGCAGATGGCTCATCTTTATAGATATGCTGGGGAAAGTGTGGATTTACAAGATTTCCATGTGTTCAAGGTATCTAAGAAATCCTTTCTACAGGAGGTTGGATCAGTTGGCTGTTTAACAAATTTTCGGACAAGAGGGTTATATAGGACCTGCATTAATTACCTATGATGAAACATTTGCTTTATGGGGTTTGATGCATGAACCTCTAACCGTCAACTTTACTTTCTATTTCTTATCCCTCACTTCTTGTTGTTAGTATGTTATCCCTCATTTGCTTGATGCTTTATTCAATCTCTTTCAGGGAATAGTTAGTGTTGCTAATATCTTTGGATTCACTGGTTCCGAAATGATGTCAGCCAAACCTAATGGTTAGTATGTGAGATTTAGCACACTTATAAAGCTATAGTTTTCTTATTATAGTACACTTCATTGGCAGATCTTGGTGGGCAATAAGAAATGACTAGTTTAATGTCTTTTACTGAATTGAAAGCTAAAAACCATCATTTTCTTGTGTTGCAAGGTCTCTGAAGTCATGGGATAACTTTATTGATCTTGTTAGTATTCTTAGGCATGAAATTCGTGATAGGCAGTTAAGCTTTAGAGGCAAGAGGGTGCTCGAGGTAATTAATGGAATGTCTTATGTGTCTTGTATGCTTACTTAGAATCATCCTTTGTATGCTTACTTGGAATCATCCTTTCTCTTATTCATTAGGACTGTGGAGCAGTAACAACAAATGGCATTTCTTATCTTTTCGACAGCGGAGCACTTGAAAATCTCTTGCTGCATCACAATGTGAGGCATTTGTTATTGCAATTTTCTGTTTTATCATTTGTCATAGATATGTTTATCAATATCAAATGAACATAGATCTTGACATTGCCTATATGTTTCGTACAACTAGAATATATCATGATCTCATTTTCTTCATGCTATACCTCATGTCCCTTTTTTTTGTCCTAATGTTTACTTCAGCATTGTACCCTTTCGGGGTATAAACTCTCAAATCTATGAACATACCTACTTTTCTCCTCTTTTGTCCTTCTAGTGAAAGGTAACAAATTTGTTCTTTGGAGTGCAACTAGTACAATAACATCGCAATGAGAGCCTCAATCAAAGACATGAATGTGAGATATGGCAAGAAAAGCTTTTTTTGATTTGATCCTCAATCCAATGATTTTTAAACAATTGAATATTTTCACTGAGCATTAATAAAAGGATCACCAAAATACGTAAAAGTTGAAGAAAGCTTTTTGCTGTAATTATGATATACCACTGTCAAATCCATTAGTTAATAATGAACGATGAACATAATTTATTAAAATTTATTATAATAATGTGAGTAATCTTAAAAAAATAATAAATAAATTGTAAACTCATTTTTTTACCAAAAAAATGGTAAAATTTTTCGACGTAAAAAACTGTCTAAAAGTGAAAAATATTGACAGAAAAAAGCATCTAAAATCTTATACAAAGCGTCTAAAATATCATTTATGTGTCAAAAAAATCGTCGAAAATGTATGTTTTTGACACATTTATGTGTAAATAAATTTTCGACGCTTAAATGCGTAAAAAATTCTATGTTTTTTCGACGCTTAGATACGTAAAAAATCTATGTATTTTCGACTCATCTGTGTGTCTAAGAAAACCGTCAAAAATAGTTTGTGTGACGCCTATTTTTTTTTACGCTTTATAAAACATCTAAAATTACTTTTAAGACACAAAAAAGTGTCTAAAAACTCCACCTTTTGTGTCATTAAACTCCATATTTTGTTGTAGTGTCCCCATCTCTACCTACAGAGTGAAAGGAGGTGACTCTATAAATTCATCTTAGAGCTCCAAACACCTTTTAACAGTAGGAAGAGTCCAACTTATTGCTTTAACTCAATTCTAGTAACATCTACTAGGTTGCTCATTTGGAGTTTCCAACGTCTATCCCAAAAACTATACACAATATATTTGACAACTTTCTTTGGTCTAGTAGTATAGGAAGAACTCACAAAAACAAGATGAAATGGAGTGAGGTTTGCACTCTAAAGAAACAAAGGGGTTAGGGATTAGCTCCATCCAAAACATGAACACCATATTGCTCACAAAAAGACTTTGGAGGTTTATGTATGATAAACAATCCTTTTGGTGCAAGTGGATTTATAGTTATTTCATCAAGAATAGAAGCATTTGGGCAATTGACTCCACACTCTTTCCCTTAACCACCCTCAAAGCCATTTTGAAAATTAGAGATCAATTCAAATTTGATTTTACAGCATTGGTAGGGAATGGTGAATCTAAGAGCTTCTGGCATGACAATTGGCTATTAGTGGGTCAACTAATCAATATCAATGACGTTGCAATCCTCAGATCATCAATCCAACGAAATGTTTCAGTCTCAACAGCCTTAGCTGAGAAGAAAACATTTTAGCACTCATCTTTACCCAGATCCCTTATCAATAAAATCCACCAGCCACACCTTAATATATAGGAAGATAAATACATTTGGAGGAATGCCAGTGATGGAAAATTCTCGAATTCATTCTACAAGAAGTTGATCTTCAAAGACCTTCCAAAAGTATCTTAGGCTAAAGCAATCTGGGTAATTTACCTCAATCCCCGAGATGCAATCACACTTTGGTTTGTAACGAAGGAGAAGCTGAAAATAATTGATAAACTTGCTAAATGCTTGCAATTCGCCAACTGGTGCTCCTTATATCGAGAGGGTGAGGAAAGCATTGCATATTTATTCTTTAAATGCAGTTATATTAAGGGAATATGGCATGAACAACTCAGAAGGTGCTTGATAACTCTGGAGTTAGATAATCAGGACAACATCATCTCCTGGTACCTAAACAGTATAACTTCTAATAACATTGCTCACAAATATTTCTGGGTGGCTTTATCTTCACAAGTCACTGCAATATGGGATGAAAGAAACTACAAAATCTTCCATGACAAGTGCTTATCAATGGAACAATTCAACACATAGCTTGTGCAGCATATTATACTCCTAATCAGTTTACGAAAACCGAAATTCAAGGATAAACAATACCTATATACATTTTGGAATGTTTAGTTTATGATGTATTCAAGTCTCTTTTGTAATCCCTGAAAGTCACCGATATGAGGTGAGAGCTAGCATTGTATTTCGTACCGTTGAACTGCCTTTTAAAGTTTAATATATTTCTTATTCTTTAAAAAAGTAGTTGAAGACTAATAAATGTATAAGCGCTTGATATGGCATCTAATATACCTCACCAACACGCGACTAGAGTTAAGATACTTGGTACATATTCTCTTGTAGTCTTTGCAAGATGCAGATAAGAGCATTTGGATGCAACCAACCGCGTACTATATTACTTAAAGAAGACTCCAAGCTATGGAAATTTTGCTCAAGGGAAATATGGACTCGAAGCTATGAGCTGCTTGTGATTTGAATTAGGTAATGTTTTGTTATCCTATGAAAGTCACCGATCTCTTAGAAACAAAGAAACAAGCATAGTTTCACATTCGTTAGCCGAGACGGAGTATAAGGCTATGATTGTATTTGGATCTGCGGTGTAGTAGGAATAAATATTTATTCACTGCAGTTTTTAAACACAATTATATGTTTGAATCTGCAGTGAACAACCAGAGGTTGGAGAAATTGCAGTGCTATCGCAGAAATCAATAAGTAGAAAGAGGGTTGCAGTAGGAAATTGTTTTTACGGTATAAATTTTACTTTCTATTAATAACCTTCACTACAAATATTATTTTCTATTATACTCTTAATTAATATGACTAATAAAATATTTTATTTACTAAACTTATTTTATTTATATTTTCAAATTTTAATTTAATATTTTATTCTTTATAATTTTAAATTTATATGACTAATAATATATTTTTAATCATTTATACAACAATTAATAGTTTATTAAAACAATAAGTGTTTTAATCATTTTATTTCTTTTCAGCAACTGCACTTGCCAAACACCTATTTTCTCGTTTTAGCAGTTGCTATAACAATAATACCAAACACATAAATATTTATTGAGAATAAGTACTTATCATTTTAGCAGGCTGATTTCAACAAATTATCAACCGCTACCGCTTCCTTAAACCAAGCCTATGTTTGTGACAATTAAGTGAGCTGAGGTAACTAAGGGTGTTCTTAAAAGACTTGAGAATTGTTCGCAAATAACCCATATAGTTGCATTGCAATAATCACGTCACTTTAGTTTATATATAGCAATCAATCTCGCATTTCATAAAGTACAAATTATATTGAAAATGTCTGTCACTTCATCAAAGATCACTTATAAGAAGAAATGTTAAACTAGAAAGTTCATAATTATATATATATATATAATGTATATTAAAGATAGATTAGGAGAAAGTTTAGTGATTTGATAGGATTTGATAAAATAGAATTCATCTTTTGTTTTTAATATATAGGTGTTTGATTCTTTGATAAGTGTTTGACCCCTTACATCGTATACCTTGTATGGTTACAATACGGTGTAAAATTCTTCTCTTCAAACCATTGTCCCTTTTTCTCTTCACACGATTTTTCAAAATTTTCACACATTAAAGCCACATGTGTATTTATTTAGCTGCAAGCTAGAATGAGTTTTTAGTATATTTAGTGTCTTGTACTAATTGTAAATAAAAATTTCTAAATTTTAAGATTGAGTTCATTTCATATTTTAGTTTAAAAAATTTTAAAATTCAACACAAAAAACTCGACTTAATAATTAAAAAAATTTGCAAATACTATAACCTATAATTATTGTTCAATATTGATTTTAAATTAATTAATATTAATATTTTAACTTATAATTATTGTTTAATATTGATTTTAAATTAATTTATATTTTAGATCTTATTAAAACTAATAATTATTTATCTAATTAAAATTTGTTATAAATTATGATATAATGTATGAGATTATATTTCTATGTTAAAATAACTCTATAAATTTACTTTATAATTAAAATTTTTAAAAAATATGAACTTATATATTAGATTTAATTTTAAAAATTTCTAGTGGCTAATGTTTGAAAATGGAGCTTAGGATAAGAACTTAGAAAATTATAAAAGATCTCAAGTTAAATTTTAGTCAAACTGAGATTCAACCCAGTGTACTTAATAAATTTTGTTGATATATATATATATATATATTGTAAAAAATCTAACTTCTCATTTCACATATTTTATTGATGCTTTTACCACTGAACTTTGTTCTATTTTGTTGTTTTCTTCACAAAACAATTAAGATTGTGAGGTATTATTTCAAAGTATCGCTTGGAGGGAACAATTTGTAATGTACCTAAAACCAAAACTTTTATCCAAAACAAAAATTTCTAACAAGATGGGACAAAAAGTGCACAAGGTTATGTGAATAAATGCACCGAATGCTTGTTCTGATACCGTGGTCTCGTGTTCTTGCTCTACAACAACACACAGTCAGTTACTTCTCTTCTTCCAGCGATCAAGAGCCTTCTCGAAGCTCCTGATTCCGCTTTCTCCCAAATCGTCCGCTACGCTATCATAGCAAGCTTTTGCTTCCTTTTTCTGTTTTCGCTTCCTGCAACAGATTCTCTTAGCTGTTCTTTCCTTCACGACCCGTTTGATTGCTGTTTTCGAAATTTTTTTGGACATGAACGAAAATGTTGCAATGGATGGGGGGCTCAAGAAGGAAAGTTTCCACTGTAAGTTTCAGTTTACGTTTCATTCGTATTTCCTCTCTGTTTGCTAATTCATTAGTCTGAATCATTTGCATGGAAATACTCGAATAGTGAGTGTTTCGATTGACTTTGGTCTGATTCTACTAAACTTCAACTTATGTATGTGTTTAAGTGTATATTTGAACGTTAAAAGCGCATAATTCTAGATAGTAAACTAAATCTTCAGAAGTTTTACTTGGCTCTAACATTTGAATATTCCTCATGTCCCCGTGCGATTCTTGAAGTCAAGGAAGTCAACATATAAGAAGTATGGTTTCATTTTGGACCTTTACCTTTTCGACTTTTTAAATTGCTGTACTTAGAACTCGCGATCGCATTTCTGTTGATTACTGATGACTTTTTATTCGAATGAATTTTTGTTGTTGGTCTTGTTGAATTTTGTCGAGGCAAAAGCAATACTTTGAGCAAAAAAGGAGAGAGCAACTCCGTCAGACCGCTAATTTGAAGAGCTTTGGAGCAGGATCCAATGGAGAGGACCAAACTCACACAAAGTGTCGCTCACTGGATGTTCTCAATTTTCTGAATTTCTCTACAAATTCTCAGGAGTGTGGCTCTCATTGTCCTGATGGTATCTGACGTACAAGACTTGTCAATCTAATATAGCATTTTCATCATTCCTCTGCCTGATTTAACTACTTAACTTCACATATAAGGATTCTAAGTCTTATTTTATGATTTACATTTGATCACATATAAGGGTTCTGAGTCTTATTTTATGATCTACATTTGATTAAGATCTGTTCATGAAGCTGCCTATTGAAGCTGATAACCTATGATATTAAACAATTCTTCAAAGTAACCTCAGCTGTCAGCTTTAATTAATTGTTTTTCTGCTTTGTTACAAGCTCTACAGTTTTAAGTAAAACAATTAGCTAAAAATTTTCCAGTATTCTAGAAATGCTGGTTCTTTTTTATCATCCATATTAGAGCTCATTACCAACCACATGGTGGCCGGTTGTGGAATAACGAGAAAATAACTTCTCATCTTGTGTACTATGGTTCTGTCATCCATAAACAATTTTAGTCTGAGATGTCCTAATCATCAAAAACTTGCAGTAGTCATATTATTTCCCACAAAACGTGTGGTTTTTTTTGGATTATCAATCATAGGTTGTAGGCCTCGCTTAGCTGATGAGTTAGTACCCTGGAGTAGTTTGACATTGGTCGTTAAATAAACAAACATACCTTTTTTCTCTACCTGACATGACCTGTGGATATTTCAATAAACCTTGGTTCTTTATCATTTCTTTCAATTGCTTAATCCATTTTTTGCATTCTTTACTTTTTATTCTGGAAATTTTGGGGACTTCATGTTGTGTTATGTTACCTTTTTGTTCAAACATATAAGGAAAGAATGATGAGATCAGTGCTTCTGCTGTCAAATATTGCATCAATAATCCGCCAATAATTCTTGCCAACTGTATCAAGCCAGCAGATTCGCCAAAGGAAGCAAGTACATGTTCTGGTATATCTGATATAGGATGTAATTGATAACATTGGAGCTTTTTGTTTCAATCTGTCTCATTATACTCTTTTTGACTCTGTTAAGAGGAATAAGTTGTTTGTTTACCTTTGTATTATTGTGAGACAGGGAATCCATCAGGCCATCAAGTGGAGACGGTGTCATCAAAGTAAGAGTGGACATTTTTATGACCATGTATCATGAAAATTAACACTCGTTGAATTGCCCTTGAAAATGCTGCTTGTGACCTTTAAACTGAAATGAACTAGTACAAAATGATAATCTGATTCCAGAAATGAGTTTGTTATTGACATTAAACTTAAATAGCCACTTCTTAGATTCTGGCTGAATAGGTTGGAATGCTCTTATTCACAAGTTGTTTCTGATAGTTTTTCGACTTGATGAATTACTTTGTCCAAATTTGTTTATGGTTCTTTTTAGCTTGCATGAGAATCAGAATGGTGCTTGTAACGGATTTCATGAGAAACTGGATCCTCAGAAGATGGCTAATCAACAAGGTAAGCACCAGATCTTTGTCAGATAGAAAGTTCACTTCCATTCTGGCTTTTAATAAGGATACTTCTCCACTATTTGCATCATGACCAATTTTTAGGGTGCTTTGGTTACAAATTTCTTCAATGTTAATAAACATCTATTTTTTAACTTGTACCTGAAAAATCCTGCTCTCTTCTCAGAGTTCTCGCTTTTGGATTTGCTTGAGGAAGGTGAACCAATTGGAAAACTAGAAAACAATCTGATAACTGAAACTCATGTTGCATTTTCAGTTGAAGGTACAATGTTGCTCTTTTAGAACATGAAGACTGCTTTTCTACTGAACAACACCTTCACGTTTTCCATTTCCATTTGGTACAAATAAATCTAGCCATATGTGGATATTGTGGCATAAAATGATATCTGCAAAGTTTCCGGGACTTTATGTGTCGTTGTTTCAACAAGGAGTAGGCAGTTAAGGTTCTTTCCTGAGCTAGGAGGCACAAAATAATTAACAATAGGCATAGAAGGGAAAACTATAGATAAGTGAAGATTGAGAAATTAGTGGAAAACTATGGACAACTGCAGATGGAGAAACTAATCAAGTTATTCAAACAACTTACAGTTCTTTCAGTGGAAAGACATAGAGGTTATTTGTTTGGTTCACCAGAAACTATTTTGTTTATTCCAGGGAAATGCAAATTTTGGATGCTTATTCTCTGGAACTTATCATGAAAAAACTTAAGTTTCTATTTAATTATCTCGTATTAGCTGTAGTGTAAAAAACACATGCATTTTTTACTAACGCCTACTCAACTGCTCAAATGATGCATTTCTAGTGGTTGTCTTGATGAACCTTTAATCTGGGTCAAGTGCTATGACTGGTCATAAAATTACAAATCTTTTCATCAATGATATGGAATAAACGATTTTGCAAGTCAGGTTTGGGTAAAGTGGGAGCAGAAACGCCTGTCCACTCACCTCATCCTAACAGGTAATTTATCCTTGCAATCTTTCCCTGGAAGAGTTTCTAATGCTTCACCAGCATCTAATTTTACTTTGCTGAAAGAAGCTTTGTCAAGATAATTTCTTAGCTTGATGTTCCTTCAGTAAACTAGGATTCTAGTTGTAACTATCTGTTGATTTAATGGAACATCAGTGCCTGCAGTTCCTCCTTTGGTACGAGTCTGAAATTTCCCTTATTGATGTAATATGTTGCATGTAAGAGCTTTTTTCTTTTACTTCTTCATGATATAATAAGAAGGCCAAAATTTCTATATAACACGCAAGTAATTTCAATTTGATGAATTTTTTTAGACAATCAGTTAATGAAATTCACCCTTTATATTGCTAATCTGACTGTTTTTTTGGCTTAGTATTAACAGATATACCTCACATGTCTACTCCCCAATAATGGTTTATGGGAGATTGAATACATCAAATAGTATTCCTTGTGTGGTGGATGACGCGGGACTTGGAGCAGTAAGAAACTACTAAATGGATCTCTATCACGATTATAGCCTTTAACGGTCTATGCAGATTTTGCTGAGTCGTTTTTTGTTGGTTCGGTAACTCTTTATTTGATGTTGTGAAGTTACCACCCTCTTGCAATTAGTACTTCTGTTTGGATGATTATTTGGCTCTCGACATAAATTCTGCAACTAGAATGAAATTGTCTTGTTTCAACTTCAGTTCTGTTATATATTTGCAATTGATTCATATTGAAGTTTAATTGTTCTAATAGCTACAGTATGTTTTGAGTGTTTGAGATTACACATTGTAGTAAGATTTTATATGACTCGATCTTGTTTTTCTTATTCTCTTGCACTTTTGACGAAGTTGTATCCTGATTAGGCGGCATAGTTCATGCAGGACACACTAATGCAAGAAACTTGCACAACTCTAGGTGGCAGTTCTCTGGAATTTTTGACAGGGATTGAGGATTTGCGTAGCAAGCCAAGGAAGAAGTTGAGTACCTTCAAAGATCATGTTCAATTCAACGACCAGAGTGCTGAGATATGGGACTCCTTCAATGACAGAAAAGAATATTTTAACACTGAGCATGACGGTGACATTACTATGGATGGTAATCTGTCTCAACTGAATATTCTGACAATTGATTTTTCATGTATTGAATAAGCTATCAATCTGTCATGCTTTGTGTCATAAGCAGTGCAACAGATTGTGGCATTCAAATTTTTGGATTCTTTCATTTATTGTTGTTAATATGTGTGTTCCATATTCCATTTTTTGAGGATGCATCTAGAATTTCGTCCTTTCCGGGTGACAATTCTAAACATCAAAAAGTTGAATTCAATTTCTAGTGGAAAGAATAGAAGCAACCCTACAGCAATAAACCACGGGTTCTTTGGCATAAATTTGTGCCTGTCAAACTGTAATGGTGAATATAAAAAGCAAGTGTGAATTTGAGTTCCTATGATCCTCTTTGGCTTCTTAATTGTGGACTTTTGTCCTTCACAAATAAATACATTTTCTGGTACTTCTTGTGTTGGTTCTAGAAATTAAAGTTTTAGCTATGGGGATGAGATTGAGGCTTCTGAGATTGAAGAGCTGCTTTAATTGATTTTAATTGTACACGTCATTCTAATGGATTAGCTCTCCTCTATATTTTTCTTCCCATCTCTTTTGCTTTTCACTTTTTTCAGCTCGTTCTGGTTTATTGAATACCAACTTTCTTTATGGGAGGGAAGCTGATATGTTTGGGAGGGGCTGGCGATATCAAATGGATAGCATCTGTACTGATTTTCAGAAACCGGATTATGCTATTAGTCCCCATTGGCTTAAGAAAAGGTGTTGTATTAACATCCGACTTTGTTTACCAGTCATAGGCAAACACTCGGAGCTTGACCACTATATATATCTGTGCAGGGATGCTTTGGGAGCAACCCAGTTCAATATCTTAGGTGCTCTTTGTCTCTGCTATCTTAAATATTGTACAAGAAACATATGGTAGATGTTACAACTTTGGTTTTTTGGTTGATACTCGATTTCTAAAACACACATTACTTGTACACAACCACCATAGTACATAAACCAGCAGCGATAATGGACTATTCTATGGAAAATGTGACTCATGCTTTACATTTCTGTCAAACATCACCACCAATCATCATTCTGCCACTAATTTTCTAATTTCGTTGCCATTCCCTTTGTCGATTTATTTCATGCGAACTCTCTTCCATTATGCTTTTGACTATCCTTGCGGTTGTTAAGCAGCTTTGTCATTCTTTCTTCTTTTTACTTTCATCAAGTGTCATTTGGATCATTACTTCTCTCTCCTGAATACTATGTCTTTCTGCTATTGAAACTTAAAGATGAAACAATATACAGGTCTTAACATTTGATGTTCATTTTGATTGTTGTTCCTCTCTGGGAACCAGATTCACCTGGTCCAAAGCACCAAATGTGGGATGACGATTTTGATTTTCTAGATTCTGAGAGGGCAAGCTGCGTTAAAAAAGGGTGCGGTAACGTGATATATCTACATTGATAAGATACATCTAGGCTCTTTAGGCACAATAGTTTAACGAGTTTCCTTATCTAGGTTTTCTCTAATTTGTGTATAAATGGTTTTCATAACCCAGAATTGTCAGAAAGTTCATTTCGATTTATTCATGATCCCTAGTGCTTTCTATTCCCTCCGCTAATATTTCCCATTGATATTTTGAGGGTATAAAGTTAGTGATTCTCTTGTTTGGCAGGCATAGGTCTGCTCGGGTAAATTTCTGCTTTGGCGATGTAGCCGACCAGCCTGATTGCTTCAAGATAGAGTCTGGAAGAGACAACTTGAGTTCGTTGAGGTAAGTGTCCGAGCTTTCTCAATCCAGCACCCTTTACATGCCATAAAATGATTTCATTTTCTTTTTTGACATTTTGATTTGCTCTTGCAAATTGGCAGTGAAGAATCATGTTCATCCACTGGAGGTCACAATCTTTACTATAAGATAGTTCATGGTTCCAGGCTTGTTCCAACTTCAGATTTGTAGTGACTGAGAGATATGAGACCACTTATATTTTGTTGTTAAACCTTACAGTGAAAAGCAGTAGCATACGTCACAGTACTTTCGGTGGCTCTGACACCCACTCTAATGGCAATAACATTCTTGGCAAAGAAACGCAGCCAAGAAATATGGATGATATGTGGAAAGCCGACAACATATGGATGCCGCGAAACACTACAGGCATGCCAGCTAAGTCAGACACAAATTTTGCCTGTAATCTGAACTCGTCGTTTCAGGAGACAATTGGAACATCTGTAACTTGGTTACCTGATGAACATGGTTCAGCAGCCAGGAAAATGGGTTTAAGTTCTGCATGTCAAGCTTCAGAAACAGAGTATCCATTCTCAGCCACGAAGCTCTTCACTGAAGATAGCTGGAGTTCATTTACTTTTTCTGACCCACGTCATGAAGCTAAATTTACTTTTAATGTTTCAAGGACCGATAGTCCGGTTAAATGTCGAAATTCAGACAGTTTCCAGAAGGAAATATCCCTTTGTCAACCATCCAGTCACATGCGGTCACATGATTTTCCAACCTACTCTAGGGTTGGGTTTTGCGTAACCAAGCAGAAATTTTGTAAAGAGTCACCAGATTCACGAACAGGTTTGGTCGATCAGTCTCCAACTTCATCTTATGATGCTCCTTTTCTTGAGGAGACATTAAGTCAAGATTTATCAGGCCAGAAAAGTGCGAGTAAAGATGGGGGGCAATCAAAATTTCAACAAGTGAACCTTGAAAAAGTTGGTACCAAAAAGAAAATTCTTGACGGCAAGAAGATGGGGATGAAGGATGCTCTAGAAACAGGGGAGAATGGTGGTTTTAAGGAAGAAGGAATATCAGAGACATCATCATCTGTACAGGTTCCTAGCCAACCCGAGAACCTTGCCAATGAGAAAGTGTATGTTAAATGAAATGTTGCTCTTTTTGGATCATAATACAAATTAAAAGTTATTATGCAGTAAAATAGTTCTCACTATTGTCAGATCTGGACAAAATGTTGAAGTTCCTCTTCCTCAGAAATGGAATCAAGGTATCTTACTTTTGGTCTCCAGTCTTCCAATATGGAACTCGGGGGTATTCTGATATTTGTTCAGCATCCCAATTTTACGCTTCTTTATCCCTTCTAATGTTGAGCCAATATCCTTATACTGAAGTAGAAAATGGGGAGACTGGAGGCAGAAAAGTGATGACTAAGACACATATGAGTCTTAACCACTCATCTTCCACCGTCACGATACTAGAATCCCGCGTCCTACAATTTGTGTGGTTCCAGAAAGCATTGAAGGAGGCATCTACACACACACCTTGAAGAAGGTACGTTCATCTTTTTGCCATTATTTGATATCGACCAGTATATAAGATGTAAATCCTCGTTTGATTTCAAAGATTCGATGCAGTCAATTTCTGCCTCTATTGTGCAAAATCTACAGGATGTTATAGAGGATTTACAAGCTTATTGGTGGAACGAAGAATGTGTGTGCTTTTCTTCAGGATCACTCAACTTTCCATTCGATGCTCCATAGCTTTCGGCAAAAGCTAAAGACGGTTGATATGATTATATACAGGGTTCAGATACTAGAGAAAGAATAACAGCTGAGTATATGCTGACAGATAGTTTTGAGTACAATGTCCTGTACAATCTGTGACTTGTTAGCTTCCTGTTGCCCATTCTCATGTCTGTAGTGTATGTTTTGGAAAATATCTTCCCATGCAAAAGATGTTAGTTTGGATGAATTGATTAGTTCTTGATATGGGAGAATTCTTGGTCTCCGACGACCTTGCATCTGGAATGAAAAAGTTCAGCGAATCATTGATTTAAGAGTCCAAGAAAAGGGTGTCCAAAGTTTGGAATTATAGAAAAAGGAATTATTGTTTTAGAGCGGATATTCCCTGATAATATTACTGGTATTTTCTTCAAACAGTGTTACGAGGAAAAATGATGCGCCAGTTGAGCAATGGTAAGAAGAGAGAGAACGCTGTAAAGAATTAAAGAGATCAAAGGTACGTCGTCGTTCAATAAAGCAAGGGGTTAATTCCATTATATTCATCTTCTTCGTTATTAATGTTTTTAGATGTTGATGCAATTTTCACTTCCTTTATCGGACGATGACATATCATTCGTCTCCTCAACTTTTTACAACTTTTGCTCTCACCTTACTATTGCTCAGCTCGCTCATCATTTTTCCTTGTAACATTACCGCATCCATCGACAACGATTTTTCAATGAAATGTCCTTATCTTATGTTGACAACGATTAGACCAAAATTTGAACGGTGGGTTTGTGGTGACGATTAACCAGTCGGTATTCCAATATCGCAACTGGTACAAGCAACGCGGAGTATGCAGGAGGTACAATCGATCGCACTTATGCATAAGCATTTATTCAATATGGAAGGTGTTTTGAATTCTACGGTCAGGCGGAAATTCGAATGGATAAGCCACGGGTAAGAATGACACATTGGGTGAGACGTGGACTGAATCGGTTCAAAATTAACAAATTTAATCTGAATTGACTAGATTTTAGATTGATTTTAAATTTTGAACTTTTAGACTGGATTTTGGATTTGAGTTTCGCCACTGAGATAAGTCCGAAGACAAACGTATATATATTTGCTAGTATTTTTTGATGCCTTTTCCAATTCCTATCTTTCTCTGTTACCCACTACTTTTATTTCCTTGCTGCCAGTGCCACATAATTCTGTTTCTCTCTCTAATAGTTGCAAGGACTCATCGTATGGTTTAGATGGTCTTGTTGTTGTATGTTAGATGTTAGTGTGGCACTAATGGTGGTGAAGATTGGATATTTCTGGATCTTTAAATTCAGATGTTGTTTTATTATCGTGTGACTTGGCCTGGGACCTAACAGAGCTTCAATTAGCCATTATCAGATTTCGGATTCTTTGTCTAATTTTTCATAGTTCAACCCTGGTCAATTTGAGGATCCCCACTCTCGTCATCACCCCTATTCTCCATTATTCTTCATCACGAAGCTATTAGTCACTTGTGCATATATT
This sequence comes from Erythroxylum suave, assembly GCA_027563595.1. Lineage (NCBI taxonomy): Eukaryota > Viridiplantae > Streptophyta > Magnoliopsida > Malpighiales > Erythroxylaceae > Erythroxylum > Erythroxylum suave. Next base: position 6,661,744 of record JAOSBN010000178.1, on the reverse strand, counting down.
GTCTAAATCCTTATGATAATGTGTGGAGCTTTTTGTTTTATTACTACTGTTCTTTATCACGAAGCTATTAGTCGCTCGTGCTATATTGTCTAAATCCTTATGATGATGTTTGGAGCTTTTTGTTTTATTACTACTGCGGTAGTAGAATTTGAATTTTCGAAGTTTGAGAGAGTCCAAAGTCTTGACGGGTAAATAACTTATCAGCTACCTTTTAGCTAATTGATATAAGTTAGTTAGGCTACTGGATATGTTTGGTAATAAGCTAATTAGATTTGGTTTGAAATGTTAGGAATTTAATCCTCCTAAACCCACACCTAAGGATATTTCATAAAAAAAAATCAGAAAATAGAGAAATAATAACAACACAAGAAATTTTACGTGGAAACTTCCAAACCGGAGAAAAACCACAGGCACCGAGAAGAAAATCTACTATGTGAAAAATTCTTACAATCACACAATTTTTCCTCTCACCCAATCCCCTAATACACCAACACACCCATAAGGAAATACTCAAGACAAACTCTCCAACTCTCACCTCAAAGAAGGAATTTAACTAGAGTCAAATTTGTCATACAAA
>JAOSBN010000178.1:6637963-6652772 GCA_027563595.1 Erythroxylum suave | reverse complement strand
TTGTTCTTCAATCTGCCTCTCTTCCTCACCTTCACTGAACCAGCTAGATCTTCCACAAGTTTCAATATTGCAGGCTCAATGAAACAACACAATTCTACAAAAATTACTGGGGACATGACTGTTTAATAATCTTATTACCTGATTTCGTATGTTCGATTAGGAAAATGGGAATTAAATGTCCATTTTGATATAATGAGTCATTACTTAAATGTCCTCTTGACCTTGTCCTCCCATGTTTATCTATCTCCAGATTTCAAGAAAAAAAGGAGTGGAGAATTTCGGAAACCGATCCAAGATCGTAAGCACTCAGGTTTAGACGCTCTAGCAAATGTTGTAGTTTTGGGAGACAGTACGAGTGATGGAGGTGAGATATCAGTTGCACCCACCACAAAGCATCCGCGGCACCAACATGGCTATACTTGTAAGGCAAGCACAAAGATACATGCACGTGTAACTTGTGCATCATTGTAAAGTTCGCTTTAAAACCTGTAAAGTTTTTAAAGTTAAAAACCCTTTCCTTTATTAAGGATATACATTAAGGATACAAAGTACATTGCCTAATACTCCTTCTTAGGTTGGAGAATGTGGATTATGGATGCCCAACTTGGAAAGAACTGACATAAACTGATGGGAGCCATGAGCCGTGGTGAAAATATCAAGAAGTTGGTGAATTAAATGAATATGTGAAGTGGAGATCACCCCAGTTTGAATATTGTCGTGAAGAAAGTAGCAATCAATATCGATATGTTTAGTGCGATCATGGAAGATAGGATTAGAGGCAATGTGTAGAGCGGCTTTTTTGTTATGGACCAAACACATGGGTTGCAAGTGTGCAATACTAAGAGAACGTGTAAACTCTTAAGCCAAATCAACTCACAAGTAACAACAGCCATGGAATGATACTTAGCTTCAGCATACAAGTGCCACACAATGTGTTGCTTCTAAATCTTCCAAGAGACAGGGAACTGACCAAGCTAGACAGAATAACTAGTAAGAGAATGATAACTCAAAGGGCAACTAGCCCAGTCAGAGTCACAATAGCCATATAACTATAAGTCTGAATCAGCACACAAAAGTTTACCTTGGTCGGGATTACCCTTCAAATAGCGAGACGAGAAGGGCGACTTCCCAGTGTTCGAACCATGGCTGTTTCATAAATTGCACTAATATATGAACACAATAACTAAGCTCAGGGTGCATTATGGTCGAGTAAATCAAGCGGCCAATGAGACGGCGATAAGGATACAGATCAGAAAAAAAAAAGGCCCATCAACAAAAACAAGTTGGTGATTTTTCTCCATTGAGAAGCACACTGGTTTAGCAGCTACCAAACTAGCCTTAGAGAGAATATCCAACCATATTTATGTTGACAAAGGAAAATGCCTTCACAATTGTTAGCTACCTCAAGCCTAAGAAAATATTTGAGCTGACCAAGAGTTTTCATGGGGAAACAACCATTTCAATAGGATTTGAGATGATGAATAGAATCAGGATTGTTCCCTGCAAGTGAAAAGAGAGTAGCCAATACAGGACTGGTGGAACGCACATGTCTTGAGACTTGTGATCAACTTGGAAAACTAACAATGGGGCACTTCTTAGAAAACATAAAAGGGTCTATGAAGACGACAAATCTTACCAGGATGGGAGGCCAAAAAATTAGGAGACATACGCATATACACTTCTTCAGCCAAGTCACCATACAGAAAAGCATTATTGACATCCATCTGATGCAATTCTAATATCAAGCAACAGCAATAGCTAAGATAGTACGAGTAATCACCATTTTAGCTATAGGAACAAAGTTCTCAACGTAGTTAATACCCTCGATTTGATTATTACCACAAATAACTAGGCGAGCCTTATGCCATTTTATAGTACCATCAAAGTGATTTTTAATTTTGTAGACCCATTTGCAACTAATGGAAATGTTGCTAGGAGGCAAATCCTTGACAGTCCTTGTGCCACTCTGTTTAAGAGCCTCAATTTCCTTGCTGTGAAGCAACTCTCATTCTCCACTGATTTTAACTCAACCAGCAGATTAGAGTTCACAAAATCAAGGATTCAGATAGTGGTGATCTAGGGATTTCGTGAGTATATGTGTGAAGTGTTGATGAAGCTTCACGTTAACAGATGAGAGAAGTCTATGATATACTTGTGTTAAGGGTTTATTACACAAAATGCATAGCATCATTAAAAGAAGAACAGAGACACTAAAGAAGAACAAAAAATGCAGAGTATAGGAGACTTAGTAAAATCGCAGCACGTAGAAGGCGTTTTTTAAGTAACTCACGTGAGAGACATGTGATTCCAACTCCTTTAGTTAATATCTCGCATATGTTATGAAACCAGAATAAACCAACAGCTACATGAAGCCTATATAAAGACAGAAGCAGTCATCAATTGAGATACAACAATACATAAACAGATTTTTATTACTACAAAAATTATTAGTGAGATTTACGAATAGGAAATAAGGAGTTAAAGAGTTCCTGTGAGTACTTACAAAAGAGTACTAGTGAGTTCATAAGGAAACTCTTGCAAGTTTCGTCAAAAACACTTATACTCTTGTAACTTGTATCTTCCTCCTCCAGATCTTAGAAAAATCAGCTACGTGATTTTAATCCTTAGACGTAGATAGCATTAAGCTATCGAACCAAGTAAAAACTGTGTATTCTTTTCTTTCTTTCTTGCAAATTTCACTAACCTAAAAAAAATATAGATTCATCTTCATTAGTATCTTGCAAAACAAGATACTAAAATCAAAAGGTTATTCCCAACAGAAGTGGTATCAGAGCTATCCGAAACCTCCTGGGCATTTCTTGGCTATTCAAAGCATCAAGGTTCTTCAAGATTTTCTATAAGTAAACTTTCCTCTTATGTTTCTTTAAACTACATTCAAAATGGTTGGAAAAGAAATGGATGTCTTCACTGGTAAGGAAGACTTCACCATATGAAAACTTCATATGCAAGTCCTTTTTTAGTCTTATGAATGTTATGGAGCTATTGAAGATCAGTATGATGTAGAGATTGATCCTGTGAAGAGACTCAAGATGCAAAGACTTGCACACTACAAGTTATTGCTTCATTTGTAGCCAGTAATGATAAGGAAAGTGCAGAACTGTATTACTGCACAGAAACTGTGGCAAAAACTTGATGAAATATATGCAAAAAGATGTCTTCCTAACAAGATGAGTCTTTTGTATAATCTTGCTAACTACGAGATGAACACATCCATCTTCCTAGATGATAACCTAGACTACTTCTTTAAGTTAGTACAAGATTTAGAAGCTACAAATGAAAAGATCTCTAAGGATCATCAAGCATCAAAATGAAAGTATGTTCGACCTCTCAAAACAAGGACTCATTCCTGAACAAAATCTATAGAAGCTGGAATTCTGTGAATCACATGTGTTAGGAAAGCATCACATATCCAGTTTCCAAAAGGGAGCACAGAGGGCCATAGAGATCATGGAATATGCTCATGGTGGTCCTAGCTCAAGTATCAACTACCAGAGAGAACCTATACTTTATGTCTATCATCAGTGATAAATCTAGAAAATGTTGGGTATATCCGATGAAGAGAAAAGATGAAGCATTAGAAATATTCATAAAATGGCATACATTTATGGAAAATCAGACTAGAAAGAAGCTAAGATGCCTAAGGACTAATAATGGACTTGAGTACTGTAATAAAGAGTTTGAAGACTAATGTAGCAAGAAAGGTATCCTACGACATAAAATAGTAAGAGCTACACCCCAGCAGAATAGTGTAGCTAAGAGACTCAATAGGACACTCCTAGAAAAGACTAGGTGTATGCTACTTTCTTCGGGTTGCTCACACACATTATGGGGAGAGGCTATTAAGACAGTAGCTTATCTAGAATAGGCTCCCTACTTCTGCAAATGATTATAAGACTCCACAAGAATTGTTGAATGGTAAGAAACCTAACCTAACTCACCTAAGGAGCTTTGGATGTGCTGCTTATGCACATTAGAAGGAAGGAAAGCTGGAACCTAAAGTAATTAAGGGAGTATTCCTACGATATCCGGAAGGATTCAAAGGTTATAAGATCTTACTACTTTAAAAGAAAGGCTTCAAAAACATTATAAGTAGAGATGTAATCTTCAAGGAAGATGAATTTCCTCTGCTAAATAGGAACATCTCAAATTCAGACCTCCAAAAGGAAGTTCAGGTGCAATTAGGATCATTAAATAACTTAGTTTCATTTTATGTGCCACTAGAAACTGAAGAACAAGATGGTAGAGCTCAACCTCTTGATATGGAACCTATGTAAGGAACTATACATCATGAACAAGGGACAGAAGAAACTGAAGGTGAAAGTGAGGATAGAGCTCCACACACAGCTATAGGTGACCCTCAATAAGATCTACAAGATTATCAACTCACTAGAGATATGCAACCAAAATAGAGAATTCCTAATAGGAGATATACTGACTCAAACTTGGTTGAATTTGCATGTCTTGTGGCTGAATCTATAGAGTATAGGGCACCTGAAACCTTTGGAGAAGCTATGAACAGAACGGAAGCTGATCAATGGAAGATGGCTTGTAAGAAGGAGTATTCTTCTCTAATGAAGAATTTAACCTGGACTTTGGTTCCTAGACCTCCTAAAGCCAAATTAATTGAGAACAGATGGTTGTTCAAGCTAAAAAAGGGAGTTACGGAGTCATAACTTAAAATATACAAGGCTAGGCTAGTGGCCAAGGGATATAGGCAGAAGAAGGGAGTTGACTACAAGGAAATCTTCTCACCAGTAGTCAAGTTCAAGACAATCAGACTCATCATAGTGCTAGCTGCAATATATAATTGGGAGATCCATTAAATGGAAGTAAAGACAGCCAACCTATATGGAAAGCTTGAGGAAACTGTCTACATGAAGCAACCTACGAGCTGGTTTAGTAGATAAAGAAAAACCTGATCATGTTTACCTGCTTCAAAAGTCCCTATATGGGCTAAAGCAAACACCTAGATAATAGAACAAGAAGTTCCATGAGGTAGCTACTGATATGAAGTTTATTAGGAGTGCCTATGACTACTGCCTATACTTCAATGACTTAGGAGTTGAGGCTATCTACACGCTTGTGTATGTAGATGACTTGATCATCACTGGAAAGAAACTCAGTAGAATAGTGGAAGTGAAGAGTACCCTAAGTGAACATTTTGAAATGAAGGATATGGGAGAAGATCAAAAACTCCTAGGAATGTAGATTATAAAGAAAAGGAGGGATGGGAAGCTATGGTTAAGTCAGAAGACCTATATCAAAAAGGTTCTTGCACAGTTCAATATGGAACAGGAAAAACCAAGTCTTATCCCTATATGCTCACATATGAAAATGGTAGCCAGCAATTATCCCCAAACTGAGGAAGAAAAGAGATCTACGGTAAATTACCCCTATGATGTTGGAGTAGGCAGTATTATGTACATAATGTTGTGCACAAGACCAAACCTAGCCTACTCAATCAGTATCCTAAGCAAGTTCATGGCTAATCTTAGACTTGAGCACTGGCAACGATTGAAGAATGTCCTCAGATACCTTGCAAGCACTCTAAACTATAGGTTGTGTTTCTCTAAAGCTAAATATTAGATAATTCTAACAATATATGTATACAAGGCTTTGTGGATGCAGATTATGCAGCAGACAAAAACAGCAGAAAATCCATTTCAACATACTACTTCACATTACAAGAAACACAATAAGTTGGAAATCATAGCAACAATCAAACAGTGTCATTATCAACCATACAGGTGGAATACTACGCAATCACAAAAGGAGTAAAAGAGCTAACATGGTTGATAGGGATTTTAAATGAAATACAGATTAACCTGAAAAAACCGACAGTATACATAGATAGTCAAAGTGCTCTTTACCTGAGCAAAGATCCTGTCTTACACGAGAGGTCCAAGCACATAGATGTACTGCTTCACTTCTTCAGGGACAGAATATCACATGGCCTTTCCAAGTTGGAGAAAATCGCAGAAGAGCTGAACCCGTCTGACTTCGATACGAAGATTGTTATGATAAGGAAGTTCACATATTGTAGAGATTATCTACAGATATGTGAAATCCCTTGAAGACAACAAACCCTGAAGAACTCAATCTCACGTAAGCTGATTTTTCTGGGGTTACTCTCAGAAATTACTTACAGCTAGAGGTTAGTGTCAAAATCAGTAGACAAGAAGGGATAAATGTGAAGCAAGTCACATTCTCCACTGATTTTAACTCAACCAACAGATTGGAGCTCTCAAAATCAAGGATTCAGATATTGGGGATCTAGGGATTTCGTGAGTATGTGAGTGAAGTGTTGGTGAAGCTTCACATTAACAGATGAGAGAAGTCTGTGATATACATGTGTTAAGGGTTTATTACACAAAACGCACGGCATCATTAAAAGAAGAACAGAGACACTAAAGAAGAAAAAAAAAGGCAGAGCATAGGAGACTTGGTAAAAAAGCAGTGTACAAAAGGTGTTTCTTAAGTAACTCACGTGAGAGACATGTGAATCCAACTCCTTCAACTGATACCTCGCATCTGTTATCAAGGCAAAATAAACCAACAGTTGCATGAAGCCTATATAAAGACATAAGCATTCATTAATTAAGATACAACAATACACACACAGATTTTTTTTACTACAAAAATTATCAATTAGATTTACGAATAGGAAGTAAGGAGTTAAAAAGTTTATGTGAGTACTTACAAAAGAGTACCAGTGAGTGCATAAGGGAACTCTTGCAAGTGTTATCAAAAACACTTATACTCTTGTAACTTGTCTCTTCCTCCTCCAGATCTTAGCAAGATCAGCTACGTGATTTTGATCCTTAGACGTAGATAGTATTACGTATCGAACTAAGTAAAAACTGTGTATTATTAAGTTATCGAACCAAGTAAAAACTGTGTATTCTTTTCTTTCTTTCTTGGAAATTACACTAACCTAAATAATACAGATTCATCTTCATCAGTATCTTGCAAAACAAGATAGCAACATCAAAAGGTTATTCACAACACTTGCGCATGGCCTCACGCTAACAAGGTTCATAAATAATCTCACGGTATGACTTGGGTTTAACCTCTGTTGAAATAGTTACAAAGAAGGCACAATGTGGGGCAGAAAATTATTATAATTTATATAACAAGCAAAAAGATACAAGATACTTGAGGACACTTACAAAGAGTGGAGACGAGGGGGTCTCGCATATTATATTGTTGCAAAAATAATCACGCAAGCACATCAAAGGTTTCTTTTACCGAAGTCCTCAACCATATAACTTAGGCAAAGCCGTAGTAATGGGCAAGTCACCACTAGCAGAAGGAACCAAAGTTGTCAAGGTGGCATTAGGAGAAGAAGCAGCGAGATCATAAGTGAAGTATCATCTATAACAACACCTTCATCCAATTCAACAACCAAAGTGCGACATACAAACTCAAATGAAAGCTTAGAAGATGACGAAAAGAGTGAGGGAGTAAACCCAAGCAGCATAAATGGGAAACAATTATCATTAAATTAAACATCTCGTGATACAAAGTGGCACTCACTCTCAAGATCAAAAACCTTCCAACCCTTCTATGAATGAATATAGCCTAAAAATAAGCATTTTCAACTTTATGAACCAAACTTGTCTTGGTGTCGATCTCAAAAATGTACGTAACATATGCACCCAAAAATAGAAAGATGGCTATACAAGGGGGTTTCTCTTACAACATTTCATAAGGACTCTTTCCGTCATTTAACATGGAAGGTGTTCGATTAATCAAGTAGCTAGTCGTAAGAACATACTCACCGAAAAACTTAAACGGAAGATGAGCTTAAAAATGCAAAGCTCAATCTACATCTAGAATGTGCCTATGCTTTCTTTCAACCCACCTATTTTTGTTGTGGAGTATCGGTATAATAAGTTTGAAGCAAAATTCCATGTTCGACAAAATAAGACCTAAGAGGTTTAAACTCAGTCTCATTATCACTCCGAACAGTTTTCACTTATGTATTAAATTAAATGTGAGCTATTGAATAAAAAATTTTAAAAATCTATCTAACCTCAATTTTTTATCCATCAAGTAAATCCAAATACAACAAGAATGGTCATCCATAATAGTTAAAAAGTAATGTGCACTACAAGAAGAGGGAGTTTTATATGGTCCTTAAATATCATAATGTACCAATTCAAAAGACGTTGGCTACTACTAACAAGAAACACATTTCTTTTTTTTTTGGGCCCGCATACAAGCATCACAAAATTTATTATGATCATGAACATCACCAAAATTAACTAACTTGGGAAGCAAATGAACTATTTTAAAAGAAGGGTGTCTCAAATGCTTATCAGAGATATCTACTACAGTCACCCGATGTACTTGCACTTGCCTTACGCTGCTGAACTAGTAGACCTCACCACGTTATTCACCTGTTCTAATCAGCGTCCTCGAAGTGTGATCTTGTATCATAAAAAACTTGTTAGTAAATATGACATAGCAATTCAATGCATCAATAAGATGACCCATCAAAATCAAATTATAGGTAAAGCATGGCACATAAAGAACATTGTCTAACCAAACATTATCACCCAAAGTCATACGTCCAACATAAGTAGAATTAGTGATTTCACCTTTAGGTAAAGTAACTAGCTAAGGAGGCAATCTAGCCAAGTCCACAAGACACGATTTTGTGCCAGTCATATGAAAAGAGGCCCCTATACTAAGAAGCCACTCAACGAAGGTCTACATACTTGTTAATTTCTCAGGGCTTTAAGCTTGATTACTCTGATTTGTCATGGTAAGTAAAGCGTTCCATTGTTCTTAAGTAAGCATGGGCACGAACGATTGATGTGTTGCGGCCTCGCCATTACTACTTATAGTTGTAGCCGAAAAATCCAAAAGCTAGACAATGTTTGCCACGGCTGCCTATGAACTTATCTCACCACATCCTCGACCCTGAGCACCACCTTGTCCACCTCGACCCTTACCACATCCATTATTGAAGCAATTCATTACATCATATCCATCCTTTTTACAGTAAGAGCCTGTAACCTTCTCTTTGTCTACCCCTTGCACTGAACTGCCATGACCCCTTCCCCCATAGACAGCAAATGAAACAACTTCAGCTCTCTCCTCTAGTACCTGACTCAAGTTCTTATGTTGTTCCTCCTTTATCATCATTTGATAAGCGTTACTAAGTGAAGAAAGTGGCTCCACACTCAATATATTGGTTCTATGACTGCCAATCATTGTTCCTTCTAATCCCAACAAAAACTCACGTCTTTTCTCAATTTCCACTTTCTCCAAATATTGCTTGCCCAAGTTACACAAACATCCACCACAAGTACATTAGGTTATATTACGATAGCCATCATATTCATCCTTCAAAGCTTTCATATAACCAAAATAACTAGTCACAGTTTACCCTACTTGCTTGCAATTTCCTATAGTTTCTTTTAATTTATGCATATGTATAGCATCTCCAACATCAAACCAAATTTTCAAATCATCCCACAAATCGCATACGCTATCCATATAAGTTATATTAGAATGAAAGCCAACATCAATTGAAATTATAATCCATCCTACTAACATCGAGTTCACACTAAACTAATCCACCAAATCTTCATTATAATCAGTAGGTTATTTTATCATGCCATCAAGAAAACCAAGTTTTTGTTTTGCCCAGAAAGCATTTTTTTATCATCTTAACACATTCACGATAATTTGACTCACCTTTGAGAGTGACTCCACAGATATTTAGCCCCAAAATACCCGAGTTGTGCAAGAAGTAAGGCGATGAGGGGCCATTAATCTTCCGTTGTCGCTCCTTTTCTTACTGTCATTGCCACCAATCCTTTAGTTTGTCTATTCTCCATCCTTTTTCATCTATGTCTCAGTTTTTTGCCTATCACCAGTTTTTTTATTTTTTGTAACCCTAGCCACCAAGTGGCTTTGATATCATGTAAAGTTTTAAGATTCAAAAACCTTTGCCTTCAATATGTCGTACAATCAATATATACAGAGTGTTTAAGCTATGAAAGGAAACAATCACCTAAGAAATCTCCTAGAATATCGCTATTTACTATATAGATATACATCAAGGATACAAACATCTACATTGCCTAATAAAACCCTTATGTTGCATAGAAAGAAATGCCAACCAGAATATAAAGCAAAAACTTTGTAGAAGGATAAGAATGACTAGAACGATGAATCATAAATGAATGGCACAAGCCCTTCAAGGATCAGTGAAAATATTTTAGGGAAGGAAGGAAACCAACGCAGGACACAAACTGAGGTAGAGTCCACCACTGGACAAATAGATGTCAATTGTGATCCTTGATGAGAGGACATGCAACTAAATGGGACAATGCTGAGCATGATGAATCTTGTCAACATAGAAAACATACAACTAGATAATTATTTTAAGTTGAATGGTCTTACTATTGACTTAATGTACGAGCAGAAGGGTACCTTATGTGTTGATTTCAAAAATTAGTAACGGAGATATTCAGAGTCTGATGAAGCAATTCTTGCTTTTATAGGCTGGGATCGCTAAAATAAAGAGGATGGGATGTGCACATCCAATTTAGAGCAAAACAATGATATTCAATCATAACTCTTTTCTTTTATTATATTTCATTTTGTGTTCTTAATTTTTCCCTTTTAGAGAGGAAATTTGTTGAAAAAAATAAAATAGAAAATTTGGGTTTTAGATTTAAGACTCACAGTTACAATAAAAAGCTTTACAACAATGAAATGTTACTACCAGATGGGGCAAACAGTCCAAACTTTGGAATGCCTAAAAATAGAAAGTGAGAATATCAATTCTCTTATTAATTAGTTTATTGGCCTACATTGTTAAGTGGTCTTACGTGTATGCATTTAAATTCATTTCTATGAATAATTAATGCAGCTTGTCAATTCTTGATACAAAGCTTGTGGCAAGCGAGGCTTTGCGAGTGCAACAAGTGGCTGAGCAAGTGCGAGTCCAGTTTTCGACTCATTAAGATCAATGGTTGATGACTTGCCAGAAGGTGCACTCCAACTAAACCCTTGAAGAAGCCTTGCAAAGAGCATGATAGTCATGGAGGTCCCAAGATTCACTCCTATACACCCTCTCCTTCCTGTGCTGAATGATATGAATCGCAACTTAGGTTCAATGAGCACCACATCATCATCATTGCTTAGGTGACGTTCTGGTTTATATTTGTGTGGTTCGTCCCACACTTTAGGGTTGCGTCCAAGCCCCATTCGGCTCAACAAAACGTGGCTACCCTTGGGAATGAAATAGTTGGCAACTGTTGTATCCATTGTAGACACATGAGGAACATTAAATGGTTCCAACGGATGGAGTCTAAATGCCTCTCTAGCACATGCCTTGATGTATTTGAGCTTCTCAAAGTCTGATTCTTGAACTAGTCGTTCTCTTCCTACCACTCTGTCAAGCTCTTCTACTGCCTTCTTCATCGTCTCCGGTTGGTTTATCATCTCTACAATTGCCCATTCTGCAGCATTTGATGGATTGTCCACCGTCGCCATCATTATTTCCTAGACCAATTAACAATTGCCGATTATGAGTGTCATACTTATAGTAATATCACCAAATTTACACAAGATATTTGTTTGAACAATTATGATGAAAGAATAATGCTACATAAATTGTTACAGAATATTTTCAATTAAATTTAACGCAAACCAATAATTTTATTTTTTAATAACTTTAGGTGAATGATTTTTTTCAATTTATGGAAAATCATAACTGGATAAATGAATTTTTTCTTTTATTTAAAAGAATTCCGCAAGCTTGTTGATATAGAAGGTGTGAGAACCTTTCTGATTCTTGCTATAGTAATGGTCCAAATGTTATGCTTTTAGTGGGCATGTTATGCTTTTAGTGGGTATTCAATTCCTAGTTTTACAGTAACTTTTATTGCACTTGATTGAAGCACATTTATATAGGTTTTTCTCTAATTTTGGATCTAAGCTTATATTCTCTTCTGTTAACATAGTCCCTCACATTTGAGAATTAAGAGCTTAGAAGAATTCCAAAAACATATCTTTTCAAGAACAAACAACAATGACAACAGGTAATTTTGTTTTCTTCCACATTTATTTTATTTGCTTGTTCTAATGTATATTATTGTTGAATATATGTTAGAATGTGCTTACAAAGGGCGCATATGAATAGTCTTTATTTTATGTGATGATTTATTAAGCTTTTGTAGTTTTTCTCATAGATTAGGAAAAATTAGTGAAGTGCATACCTATATGGATCTAAATAACATAAAAATCATAAATTTTGATTATTTTATAATTTTTTAAAATTATATAACTATTAAATGAGCTCTTAAATATAGATTATAAAGTTTAAAACTTAATTTTTACTTTTTAATAAATTATTTTTTAAAATTGATCAAAATATGATCAATCGCTTAATTAAATAAATAAATGATACTATAATTTTGAAGAAATTTAATGGAAGTTTTTAATAAATATTTTTAATAATTAAATAACAGAATTGTTAATTTTGGGACTGTAATATACAAAAACTAAAATATATGTTCTTTTATAGAACTATAACATAATTTTAGTCAGGTGACAAAATTATGGTTTTAGAAGTTTGTTTTTAAAATTTGCTTAATAGTATACAAATTATATGCAGGAAATTATGCCCTTATCCAACGACTGCAAGGCGCAGTATAACATATATACACATATATATAGAGAGAGGGAGAGAGCGGGAATAGAGAGTTAAAAAGCTTACTGTGATTTGAGCTTTTATTTCTTCTACTGACAACAAGGGGTTGCCATTATCATCCTTCAATGCAATGAGCATATCAAGCAGGTCCTCCTCTTGGTCTTTCCTGCCATTCCTCCATTGTCGAATCCTTTCTTCTATTATAGGATGATGATATTTGTTTACAATGTCAATATTCTCCTTCAACACCTTCTCATGACCTTCCAAATCGAGCCCTATTAAGGATGGCATATAATCAGAGATGCAAAACGAGAAGACATATGAAAGGATGGTGAAAATTGCATCAATATGCTCTTTTTCTTCCATGCCAGGTCCACCATCCTTCATTCCCTTCCCGAAATTCCTCTTGTTGAATACAATCTTTCTGATCACATTCCCACAATAGTGTTGTGTAGCGAGTCTGACGTTTACGAGGCCACCTTTTTCAGGGTTTTTCTTGCATTGATTATACAAGTAAGAAACAAGATTATCGGCTTCTTCAAGTCTTTTCCCGTAAAACCATTGATGTTTTGCAGGAGAAAGAAAACTTGTAACAAGGATTTTCTTCATTTTCTTCCATTGATCACCTGAAGGCGACAAAGTCGTTGTCAAATACCCTTTAGAAACGAGTTTGCTTGACATGAAATCTGGTCTTGAAGAGAAAGCTTCGTCTTGTGATTTCAAGAATTCACAAGCGATATTAGGACAAGTGACAGGAATCACATGAACGTTCCCTAGACGGATACAAGCGATTTCAGTGTTCATGTCCTTCATGAGTTGGTGTATCCATGCAAAAGTTGGCCTATTTCTTAACATCTGAGGAAGGCATCCGATAACAGGCCATGGTTTAGGACCAGGAGGGAGTTGAAAGTGATTTCTGTTGGACTTATCACTGACTCGCACATTCAGGGCTTGGAAACTCACCAAGTGAACGAGAAAGGTGATGATCATGATAAGAATGAGAATTAAGTAGATCATTGGGGTTCCATGTTCTGGAGCTAGGAAATGGGAAAAGATTATGGCGGTGCTGTTCTCCATCGCTACTACACGGGAAGGATAGATATTGATGAATGATCAGTTGAGATGGCCAGACCATGCATGCGTTCCCCTACTTATACCCAAAAAAAAAAAAGGCTTGATTCATATGCAACAGTCACAATCATTAGACGATATGAGTGATAAAAAATCATGGCAATGGTAACAAAATATCTAGTACCCATTAAATTCTTCCACGTAAATAAATTATACCACGTAAGTTAAAAAAGATATGACATGAGAGTAGTTTATCTATAAGAAATGATTAAAAATCCAATAACCAAATTTTCCATATTAAAGATAAGATTTCGACGAGTCCATTTAAATTTGATATAAATTCTTTTTATTAAAAATTGGGGTCCCTCGTTTTGAGTTGAAAACGGTCTTATTTGCATATGAATTGAGTTTGAAGTTACAGTAACATTACTCATTCCTTCACAATCCAGCATCATTTTTTATTTTTAAATTATAAGCAAAATATTTAATCGTTTAGATAGATGTTGGAATTCATTATCTCTTACAATGATTTTATTTTCCAGCCAAAAAAATGGCCCTTTCCTCATCTAGTTGGGAGATGTTTTATTCAAAATCTCTTTGAAAGATTTGATATAATTGAATTAATAATTTCTTTCATTTTAAAACTTTTATTTAACTTCCTTCTTATAATTAATGTTTAAAAATCATATCGAAAATTAAATTAGTAAAATAAAACGTTTAGAAGTTTAAAAAGTTAAGCGCTACTAAACTGTTATAAAATAAAGATTGAACGAAATTAAGTTAAAATAGAATTGAAAAAGGAAACTATTTTTACATATTAAAAAGATTAAATTTTAATAAAAAAGGATATTATTAAATAAAAATTAATTAGTTTATTAGATTTTTGATGTGATTCCGCAAGTTCACGGGTCTCAAGTAGTACAGTATAATATCGTCCCACAAGGAGTAATTGTGTAAGTACTAGGCTTGGATCACTCAATTAATTGGACTAAGCAATTGTATAAAAATAAGGGAATTTAAATTAAAAGAAAATTCAACTAT
>JAOSBN010000178.1:6599408-6625254 GCA_027563595.1 Erythroxylum suave | reverse complement strand
AAATTAAGGAAGCTAAAATAGGATAAAAGAAGCAAACTATTTTTACCTATTAAAGGGATTGAAATTTAATTGAAGAAGGAAATTATCAAATAAAAATTAATTAGTTTATTATAGTTTATAAAACTAATACGTTTATAGGAAACAACGAATCAACTGATTTTAATAAAAAATATTGTTAAAATAAATTAGACCAGTAGGTTGAAAGATTTAAAATTTTTATGACTAAATTCATCGAAATAATTTAATTTTTTATTTGTTGTTTGAAATAGAAAATAACTATAAATTAAATAAATATTTCCTGACCACATACATAACAATTGCTTCACATTTGAAATTTGTTAAGAGGGAAAGCAAGCATGAGAAGACGAAAGGGCACGCTCAATATTTTATATAACACGAATTCAATTGAATCTTAGTCTTGCCAATTGAAGAAAAAACAGGCATTGCCGCATTTGGCGTGTTTCTCATTTGGTCGCTCTTAGTGTTGCCAATTGAAGAAAAAACAGGCATTGCCGCATTTGGCGTGTTTCTCATTTGGTCGCGGCGTGTTTCTCATTTTGTTGCTGGAAGTGGTTTCGCATTGTAGCGTTCACGTAAATGAAAACGTCAATCTTACAGTTGGTCAATTTTTTTAGTGAAATTTCATGGTTTGACTTGAAATAAAAAAGATACACGTGGTATTAGTGTGTCATATGGTTTTTTATTGTTTTATATTGCATGATTATCACTCCAATTAAGATTTTCCTTGTTACCAAGTCTCAAATAAAGTTAATTGATTTCCTTCTTGCACCATCTTTATAAACTTACATTATTACAAATGGTTTATCCGAAAGAAAACTGGTTATTATAAAAGTTGTATATTAGCCCCGCAATTACTAGAAGATTTTAGTAAAGATAACATCGAAATTATTCAGAATTAAAACCATCTAGTTGATTAAAGTTGCAAGTGAAGTAATGACTAGTTGAAAGAAATATTTACTTAAGGAAGTTCATCAATCATTGACATAAATTTTACCACACACCTTAACTAATGACCGTGTATAAACTTGTGGATCTGCTAACAGTAATACATCCTCTATCATGGCAACTTTGAGATTAGCATGTCATGAAGATGTACATGCCTCCTTTTAGATAGCAAAATCATCATCCATGGAGACAATTAGCAACATTGTTAGTCTCTCCATTAGCTGACCCAGAGCCTTTTGCCGAACCTGCTCCACCTCTTGAATAATTTTTCTTTACGTGCCCAGATTGTTCACACGTCCAGTATACTATATTTTTCTTCATGAAGTTCTTCTTCCTATATTTAGCTACCACCAGAAATGAGTCTTCAGGAGGAACATTTCTTCCACCACCCAATCTCTTTTTTTTAAAAAGAGTTTTTCAGTAACTTCAGAAAAAAAGTATTTTCTCCTTCTCATGAATCAAAATAGGTTCATATGTTCATAGGAAGGTGAAAGAGACTAGATGAGTCTCAAAGCTTGATCCTCATCATCTAAATGAACTCCAATTGCCTCGAGTTCAAAGATGATCTCATTGAGAACAATTAAATGATCTGAAACTATAGTACCTTCCCTCATCCGTAGTGTATGAAACTGCTCCTTCAGGTACACTCGATTTGAGACGCCCTTTGCTTGATATAATTCTTCGAGCTTTTCCCAAAGCTCCTTTGCCGCAGATATTCCATGCATAATCGCAAGGATATTCTTAGTTAAACACAGTCGTATCCCACTTGCCGCTCTCAAATCCAGATCCTTCCAATCTTCATCGCTCATACTAGATCTGACTATACTAGCCATTTTGCCAGTATCACTAGTAGTGCTGATATCAGGGATTTGTCTGCTTTTCAATACCTTGTGTAACCTTAACTAAATCAAAATGTTCCTGACTTGTATTTGCCACAAGTCAAAATTGATTCTCTCGTCGAATATCTCTACCTCAAATCTAATAGGATTCGAAGCCCTATTTCTTGACTTTTTTTGTGTGCTCTTCTGCCTTGATAAATTTTATTGTAGAAATAAATAATACATCAGGTAAGTTCTCAGAAAAGAGAGGTAGGTCACAAATGACACACTTAAGTACCAAGTTTTTCCTTAACCAGAACTTTCCTAGATGTGCACTTTCACACTGCCAGACCAAAGCTCCACTGTACCAAATGAACATTTCTCAAAAAAATCTTTCTGATGTAGAAGATCAGTCAAAACTATAACCATAGAGCATACCTGGGTTGGACCGATAGATAAATGACTAACATGTATAAAGAAAAACAAAAATAAATGATTGAATCGAATGATAACATTGTGATTTTATCTCAAAATTAGATAAATGATAAATCCATTCAAATTATTTATTCGCAATGAATATAAAATCCATTAAATGTGATTGACAATAAAATACCCTTTAATAAGACAGAGATAAAAACTAAAAAAAGTCTCATCACCATAATAACTTATTTTATAATAAAATCAACAACATTTTATATGTTTCAAGTCTATTTACTTATTTTTTACAGACATTTAAATGTTCATTTTCAAATTACAGTGACAAAAAAAATTTCATTCTATTCAATATCTCCAATAAAGAAAAATGATTCAAAACCACTTTTGTTTGTTAGGTTTAGTATCAAGAGGTTGAATGGCCTGGATAGAGGTGCAGTAAGAAGTAAGAATACACGACTTGTGCTTCAAGCTACGTAACATCAAAGTTATTTAAAAATTGTAAAAATTACATCAAAGTTACAACTCTAGGGGAGGAATATTTCAAAAAACAAGTAACTACAATAACAAGAAATTCAAAAGTAGCATTTCCTATAATTATAGTGATTTGAGATGCATTGTGAATCAGGAGTAACCATGATTGTCAGTTTTAGGATGAGATAAAATTGTATCAATTCATCCTCCTTGAAATTTTTTGTCTTTCTAAAAATTTTAGTATTTCTCATTCTTCAAAAAATGAATTAAAGACAATATTTCTGTGAGTTCACTTAAATTTGATATAAATTCCTTTTATTAAAAATTGTGGTCCCTCTTAATAATTCATGTGCTTGCAAGGTGGTTGAAAGGGATTTAACATGAGATTTAATGCCTTGAAATTTTGAGTTGAAAACGGTCTTATTTCCATATGAGTTGTGTTTGAAATTACAGTAACATTACTCATTTCCTTCACAAACCAACACCATTTTTTATTTTTAAATTATAAACAAAATATTTAATCGTTTAGATAGATGATGGAATTCATCATCTCTTATAGTTATTTTATTTTCCAGCCAAAAGAATGCCCGTTCTTCATCTAGTTGGGAGATGTATTATACAAAAGTGTAATAATTTCTTGTATTTTAAATTTTTATTTAACTTCATTTTTATAATTAATGTTTTTAAAATTGGTCGAAAATTAAATCATAGGGGTAAAAAATTTAAAGGGCTAAAGATTTAAGCGATATTAAATCTTTATAAAATCAGTATAAAATAAAAATTGAACGAAATTAAGGAAGTTAAAATAGGATTAGAGAATATTTTTTTACCCATTAAAGATAATAAAATTTAATTGAAGAATGATAGTGTCAAATAAAAACTAATTATTTTATTATAGTTTATAAAACTAATTAGTTTATAAAAAAAACAATAAATTAACTAATTTTAAAATAAATATTATCAAAGTAAATTAAGCTGACAAGTTGAAAGATTTGAAATTTTTATGACTAAATCGAATCCAATCAATTTGATTTTTTAGTTGTTGTTTGTAACAGAAAGTTAGTAATAACTATAAATTAAATAAATATTTTTTGTAGAACACACGATCATCTATATACTACTTATTTGATAAATAAATTATTTCCTAAAATTTGTTAGGAGGGAGTGGGACCTGACATATACAGTACAATTGATTTACATTTGAAATTTGTTAAGCGAGAAAACAAGCATGAGAAGACGAAAGGGTACGTTTACATATCACGAATTCAATTGAATCTGAGTCTTGCAGATCGAAGACAAAACAGGCATTGCCGTATTGGCGTGCTTCCCATTTTGTCGGTGGAAATGGTTTCGCATCGTAGCGTTCACGTAAATGAAAACGTCCATCTACAGTAAAACACAACACTTGTAGACCACATACTTTTAAGTTGTTTAAGAGCATCTGTGGAGCTGGATAATCCCAAGTAGGCAGTCTCTGAATTCAATTGAATCTGAGTCTTGCCGATTGAAGAAAAAACAGGCACTGCCGTATTGGCGTGTTTCTCATTTTGTTGCTGGAAATGGTTTCGCATCGTTGCGTTTACGCAAATGAAAACGTCCATCTACAGTACAACACAAACACTTGTAGACCACATAATTTTAAGTTGTTTTTTCTCCGCGTATAAGAGCATCTATGTCGTGTCAAACGATATCTATGGTACAAGTCTCTGTCGATTCTAAAGCGTTACTACTTGGAGCTAAAGGTTGAAGCTCCAACCCCAAGGCCCCCTACACCCTGGCCCGACAAGGTAATTACGAGAATGTAAATCAGGTACTCAGTGGCTCGTTAAGGGGGAGGTGTGTGTCTCCCACAAACCGTGGGAGTCGAACCTTGCACTTTGGAACAATTCTACCCCTCCGGAACCAACTGAGATACACCCTACGGGCAAAAGCATTACTACTTAATATTACTGGTGGTGAACATTTGCATCACTCATCACTGATCACGGTTAAAAACTGAACCTCTTAAAACGCATGTAGACTGTACGGATCAATTCTTTCCCACTAACCTAAGCTTCCCCCCACTCTTTTTAGAAATGTTGCATTAATTTTATTTTCAAAATAAATGTTTATATATTAACAGTGGTAATGTAATTCTTCTTAAACTGACAAATAATGGAGCTAGTCTTAACAAATAAACAGTAATTTTTATTATTTCAGTAATCTCATTCGTATATCACAGTGTTTATTAAATGATTATAACTTTCATCATTTTAGATAAGATATTTTTATTATTCTTTCTTATGAAACGTGGAGGATTTTATATTTATTTTGTATTTAGTGTATAATCTATAGCTGTAAAAATAGAAAATAAAATTTCTAATGTAATTTTATAAAATTACTATATTACTAAAATTTATAATTAATAAATAATTGTTAAATTATTTAGGAAGTGTTAAATATAAATTAAAATTATCCCATTTTTACTATTCTCACTTGATATTTTAAGTTATTAATAATTATATTGATCTTGATTTTTATTCTACTATTAATAAGTATACTTCAAATTGATACTTTTAACATTAAAATGTTTCATCACCCGTCCCCTTTCCGCTGTGCCGTACTCTATTAACAACTTGCCCAGTTCCGAATGGCACGAACGATTTAGTCCTCTCCCTAATCATGCTTAAAAGTAGAACCGACATAAGCACGACAATTATGACCGACTCGATCCAACTTGGGTTGATCGGGCCATGGGCTTATTATGGTTCGCCCAGTTCTACTCACAGGTCAATCATGGTCAGTGTTTGCAGGCTACGGCAAGTCCAGCCTGACTCAATCAGTCGCTTGACCCTACACAATGTCTAAAAGGATATTGTTTTGAATTTTTTAATTTTAAAAAATCAACTGGCCGACTCACCTCTAAACTGGCGGGTCATAGTGCGGACCACGAGCTAGTCAACCTGTCAAAGCGCTAGGACAAGGGCTAGCTCATCCTGACCCGCATGGGCCACCTCATCTTGACCCGCAAGAGCCACCATGATTGGGGCTGAGCTAAGGATGAACCAAGCCTAACCCGACTTATTGACATGACTACGGACAAGGGACAATTCTTTTGATCCTTTCATCCTAGGCCAATTCTCTTCCATACATGCGTAGCCACAAATTTTGCTGGACTCACAGAAATTCATGATATTTATGGCTACACATGAATGACATATGATTGGTCAATAAAAGTAACAGAAGATTTCAGTCCTCGCAAAACGCATCCAGACTGTACGGATCAACTATTGTGCACTCGCCTAAGTTGGTACGGTACCTCCTGGTCCCCCATCCTTTTTTAAAATGTTGCATTGATTACGGTACCTCCTGGTCCCCACCCTTTTTAGAAATGTTGCATTTATTTTATTTGATCTTAGCAAAAAAAACAAAAGGATCAAAATAATGAAGACTAAATAAAAGTACAAAATAATTATCTCTCCAACACTTTAAGTTCATTGATATTATTTTATGGATAAACTTAAACTTTCAAAGTGACTGAACTTTTGTTTACATTGTATCTAACTATGTTCAATTAAAGGGTATTTTAAAAGATAAAAAACAGAATAGAGTTTGAGATAATATTTTTGTTTATTTTTTATTATTATTATTATTATTTATAAATAATTTTAATGTTAAATACTATTGCTTCATATGTCTTAGGTCTGTCACTATATAATATGGAACTTGTTTAAGAAAAATTTGTAGGGGTTGCTTTTCTTAGGCTTTGATAGCACTACTCATTTAATAAAGCTGAAATTTGGAGATATGACGGAAGGATTTTTAACTCAAGATTAATTGAGTTTGGACTTAAATATTCACATTTGATAAATATTTTTTAAACCCAAATGAATACGAGAATTCAAGTTGATCTTAATCGAAATCAACAAGTTAAATTACGTTTTATCGAACTTTATCTTAAATTTGAATTTTAACAATTTTTTTGAGTTCAAGTTCAGTTGTTAGAAATTTTTGGTTTTACCTAATTCTCTACTGATACAAAAATTTAATGAAAAATTATAATTAAATTTTTATATTTTAATTTATATGTAACTCTTCTATGCTCATACGAATTTTGAACCCACCGATACAAGCCACAAAAATTAGTATAAAATCATGATTAAAAGTATACCAACAATTTCACATAATACCAATCAAATACTGTTCACTATCATAAAATTTTAAAAATAAAAGAACTATTCGGCAGCCCTTGTTTTTTTATTTTTTCAAGTAGCTTCTTATTTCAATATGAAATAATCAATCAAACGAAGCTTGAGTCCGGAGAGATGCATCCAGATAGAATTTTCTCACCTTTGGCTCGATCGTTACGAGAAGTCGCGTCCATTGACTCTGGATATCCCATCCTTAATTGGGGAAGAATTTAAGCATCGATTTGCAGAGGAGTGGGGATCTTTTGCCCTTTTTACAAACGTCTATCGATCACTTACCTCTACGCTGTCGTTCGACGAGTTCCTCTGATACAGGACCTTTGTTGGCTCCTGAATCTTGAATTATTGATACGCTGTCATCCATGCTTCCCTGTCTGTGCTTTTGATACGCTGTCGTCCAATTCTTCTTGTTTACTCACTGCGTCAATCAAGTGCATTTCTTTGAAATGCCGGGCGTTAATGTTGTAATTTTTTTTTTATTTTTCTTTGTAAACAAAAAATCAAGTGCATTCCTTAGTTTACTCTTGCGTTGTCGTTTTGTCTCACCTTTCTTATGGACTCGTAGGATGGTATGCTTATTCAGTTATTCTCCTAAACTTGTACTCTTCTTGACGTGCAGCACTATTATTTAATACATTCAATTTTTAATTTTTCAAAAAAAAAAATATTGTAATTTTATTTTTATTTTTAAAATTAAATAAATATTTTTATCACTAACAATAATTATATATTAAATAAATCTTAAAAATAAATTTTTTAATTAAATTTATTTTTATCTTTATCAATAATATTTATTTTATTTTAAAATAAATTATTAAAATTGTTATTTATAAACTAATATTTATTTTAAATAGATTGTAACTACTTATATATTTTTAATATTTTTAAATATAACCATATTTATTAATAATTATTAATTAATTTTATAAATTAAATTTTTTAATTAAATTAAATTATTTATAATTTTTAGTAATAATTAATTTTAATTAATTAAATATATAATATTAGATTAAATTATTTAAATTCTTATTAATAATTATTATACTAAATAATTAAGTAATATATATTTAATTGACAGTAAATTAAATAATATATTCTTGTTTCAGGTTCCACTTCTAGTTATTTGTTTCCTCATCAAGAATTTTTTTGTAAATTGTAATAGTTAGAGAGTTAAGGATCTTTATTGTTTTTTATTTGATGTTTTGATATAATTATTATTTATTATATGATGAAACTATATTACTTTAAATACTTTGTACACTATAAGAAAACCATACATTAGCGACGGAAAATTACTGACGGATTTAATTTTGTCGCTAATTACCGACAAAAAATTAATATCTTTCGATAAAACTGTTTCATTTTGCAACGGACAAAATTGTCATAAAGGTGGACGGAAAATAATTGCGCAAATTTACAAACGAAATATAGCAACGGAAATGGCTTATCTGTCGGTAAATTAAGCAAGGGCGCTTCCCACAATTAAATAGCATCAGAAATTTACCGACAGATATGGTTTCATCAGTAACTTTCATCAATGGACGTCGAATTTAAAAATTTGAAAGCGACATCATTTGGGTTTGGTGGTTTTTTCTCCTCCTTCCCTCTCCAGTTTTTTTCCCTCTCATCGCCGACCTTCTCCTCTCCTTGTCGTCGCCATCGTTCTTCCTCGCGCTCCTTCTCCTCCGCTCTCTGTCACGCTACAGTTTCTCCTCCACTCTCCGCTCTCCTTGCCGTTGTCATCATTCTTCCTCACGCTACAGCTTCTCCTCTGCTATCCGTCGCCGTCTATCACATGTCGCAAGTCACACGTTGTCGTCCATCGCACGTCCGTCCACCATAAGTTGTGTTTTTGTTTCTCCATTTCCGTAATGTTTAATGAAATTTTTAGTGAAAGCTAGACAATATACGAATATTGTCTATGAACATAAGGTACTATACTTAATAATAATTTGTTTTAATGTTTTGAAGAGAAGGAATTTGAGATTGAAGTGTGTATGTGAAGTACATATTTGAGATTGAAAAGGAGGGATTTTAGATCGAATTGTGTATTGGAAGCGTGTGTTTGAGATTGTGTATTTGATTTTGAAGTGTGTATTTAAGATTGTGGACTTGAAAACAAGGGATTTGGTTCAATTTTGATCATTATCCATCCCAACAATAATGACTTTAGGGTTCTTTTGTTACTAGCTTTTTATTTGCAAACCACTGAAATTCAATTGCTTTCATCTTGAATTCAAGTTGCATAGCATTGGGGTCTAACTTATTTGCCGAATTGATTAGGGTTTGAATTTGGATATTTTGATTATAGTTTCAAATTGGGGATTTTGATTAAGGTTTGAAACACATCTATAGATTTTTAAGTTTAACCTAATGCTTATTTAACTTTGGGATATAGCTAGACTTGAGTATAATTTTGTTTATATTTTGATATTAAAATTAGAAATGTTGGATTATTTTTTTATGTGAAAGACAAGATAAGGAAGATAAAATTTAATGGATTAGAAATATTTATTTCTATTCTCAGTTTTCTTTTCAATTGTGACTAAATAAAACAAATATAAGAACAAGTTTAATCCTCCAAATTCTTTATCATGAAGTTAGTTGGTGTTTAAATTTACCATAATAGAATATATACAAGATAAGTTCCTTTCTAGATACCTATTTTAATCATAAGTAATAAATGAGGTAACTCTATAAAAAATATATATTAAACATAAGTGATTATAGGACATTTAACAAAATTTTAATGCATACTAATAATTAATTTACTAATAATAAAATGGTATTAAGAACCTTAAATTAGAAGACATAATCGTTATCCTTAAGTTTTGTAGAATCATATATATGCAATACCTATATATGATGAAAAACTAGTCAATACTCTCTTTTTCTTTTTTGCCTTTTCCATTAATTTAAATTAGATTATAGATTATGTTACTCTAATCTCTTATAAGTCATTTTTATGTAGGGTTATAAGCAAGAGTAACCTAATTAAATTAATTAGTTAGAATTTCGGCACTATCATAAAGAAGACTTATACAGTAACCATATCACTCTCAACAAACTTTTTATTTTATTATTATTATTTTTATCGATCATATTATTATTATTATTATTAGTAGTAGTAGTAATAGTAGTAGTGGTGGTGGTGGTGGTGGTAGTAGAGTAATAGTAATAAATATATTATTGTTATTAAATTTATTGCTTTTTTTGAAAATTTAGACTGGTATTATATTGCTAAAGTGGTTAAACTATATACAATCCTTTACATGGATATCAAAAGAAATGAGACCTAACTCAATTACACTTCCGAAGAACATAACAGCAAGTAGATAACTACATTTATTAAATCCTCCAAACAATTCTGAGTGTCGAGCTAATGCTTATTTGCTTCCCTTTTGCCACCATAAGTTCTCTAATAAAGTTTACTAAAGACTCCGCAAGCTCATATTTTGATTGTTCTTCATAAGTATGGATTCTCTTATTCCTCTCCTGCCAGAGGTAATAAATCACCATCTAGAAGGAAGTCTTTATGAGTAGGCTATTTGGCTGACCGACCTTGGTCAGCTATGATATATCACCTATTACCTCATTCCACTGAAAGGAGAATTGCGACAATCGTAACATGTTTAGAATTCTACTCCATACTGCGTTCGTATAAGTGCATTTAAAGAATAAATGATCCTGGTTCTCATTAACTAGTTTACAAAGCACACAAAGAGGGTCGTAGCTCCCAAACCATCTATTTTTTGTGTTGAGCCTATTTTTGATAGCTAACCACAGAAAGATGGAAGATTTGGGACTTAATACCTGTTTCCATACAAGCTCCTCCCATGGCACTGCTGTCAAGAACTACTCCTCAATTTTGCAGGCTGATTTGATGGTGAACTTTCCACTAGAATGGGCTGTCCATATGACCACATCAGCTCTACTACTCAGCGATAGTCCATCAAGATAGGAATAACGCACATGGTAATATCAAACATTGGTCATTCTTTCCCATTCCCGAAAAATCTAGCATATTGTAGCTTCCATGGGGATCCGGTTGCAGAGTGGGATCAAATCAATTCGATCCCATAGGGGGCTGAACGTGGACCAATTATCAAACCAAAACCTGATCCCTTTACCACTACCCACTCTAATCTTCATACAAGGGTACATCTTCTCCCTTAATTGCAACAAACTCTTGAAAATCCAAGATTGTTCTCGATGTGTTTGAATTTGTGAAAAGCATTGTCCATGCAAATGATAACTTTGTAACCACTTCACCCACAAATATTTTTGTTCTCAAATAGTCTCCAAATTCTCTTCATTAACAGCACCCTTTGCATTTGTGTTATTGGTATGATGCTAAGGCCCCCAAATTTTTTCGAGATAGTGACGTCATTCTACTTAACCTTAGCTACCTTACTATTGTCATGGGTCCCGCTCCATAAAAAGGATTTCAAGATCCGCTACATTTCTTTTATTACTTTCTTCGGAAGTACTACATGAGCCACCCAGTGGATATGCATTCTATTCAATACTGACACAATGAGAGTGACTCTCGCTACAAGTGATAAATATCGATTTTGCCACGAACAACTTTTTGCTTTCAATTTCTCCAACAGTGGCAGGAAATCAGAAAATCTAGGCTTACCCGAAGTAATAGGAACCCCCAAATACCGAAATGGAGTATCCTGAAGAGAACACCCCACCATCTCTACTACCCATTTTGGATTTCTCACATCAATCAACACTAACACCCCACTCTTTCACAGATTTAGGTCCATCCCTGACCACTCCGAGAAAGTAACCAACCCATTCATTAGGATCGATACAGCCTGCAGTTCAGCCCTGCTCAAAAGAATGACATCATTCGCATATAATAAATGAGTCAACTTGAGCTCCTTACACCTATAATGATACCGGAACAGTCCATTACACTCTACCAACTGTGCGAGCAAGTGAGATAACCCCTCCATCGCTATAGTGAATAGGTAAGGGGAAAGAGGGTCCCCTTGCCTAATCCATCTAGTAGTAGTGAAAGGCTGTGTAGGAATACCGTTGACTAGTAAACTCATTGAAGTCATCTGAATGCATTGTTGTAACCATATCCTGAATCCCCTAAATATCCCTATAGCTTCCAAACAGTCACGCAAAAAACCCCATTTAACCGTGTCATATGCTTTGAATAAATTGATCTTCATAACACAGCTCTTGATCTGTTTACCTGTATGATATTCCCCCAGCAATTCTTGTAAGAGCATAATATTATCCTCGATATTCCGAGAAGGTAGAAAAGCTCCTTATGACTTCGAAACTACCAGAGCCAATACTTTTTTCAATCTTTTAGTCAATAAACTTGCAATGATCTTGTATGTCGTCAAGCAGCATGAAATAGGTCGGTAATTTAAGATCCAGTCTGGGTTAGGCTTCTTTGGAATAAGATAAAAAAAAGTGTGATTAATATCCTTCAACATCGATCCATTAGCAAAAAATTCAAATACTACCTCCGTGACTTGATCTCCCGTAATGTCCCAAGTTCGTTGAAAAAATCCTGTCGAGAACCCATCGGGGCCTGGTGCTTTTGAGCTATGTAACTGGAATACTATCTCTTTCACTTGTTGAGGTGTGAAAGGAGCCATTAGCATCTCAAGAGTTTTAGTACTGGGGCTGTAATTCAACACATTGTGCACTCCAAACCCCTTTCAGTGTCCTTCCAGTCTCCTCATTAAATTTATGAAGAAGTCTCGAATGTGTTGATACGTGAGCCCCGCCTCATCCCTCAACTCAGTTATAGTATTTCGGTTCCTCCTATCGAGCACTGAGGCATAGAAAAAACTGATATTGATGTCCCCCTCATTAAGTCATGTTTGTCGAGCTTTCTACTTTAGGATGTCCTTTTGTAATTGTACTATCTCCTGAAATTGCTTCAGGGACTGCTCCTCCTGTTTTCAAAATTGAGCATTATGTGGATCAGCATAACAGAGTTTTTGGACCTCCTACAATGACTTACCTAGTGCTTCAACATCACTATTTCTGTTCTTGCTAAATTCTTTGATTGCCCTCATAGCTAACCTCAATTTCTACATAAGCTGAAATTGTTTATGGCCCAAAATATGAGTATTCCAGACGTATTGTCTCATCCCCAAAAAGCCGTCCAGTTGTAGCAATCCATTGAAGAATCGCAACGGTGCCCCTACCTTGATTCCATCATACAAATTTTGGACTAATATAGACACATGATTAGAAAAAAATAGTTCACTGAACAGTACCGAAGCCATTGGATGGGATCTTAGCCATATATTATTCACCAGTGCTCTGTCAAGTTTTTTCTATATAAACCTCTGCGCTTTTTGTTTGTTATCCTAAGTGAAATGACGGCCCATCGCACGAAGATCCACTAAGTCAGTGTCTTGGAATAGCTGAGTAAGTTCAGACACAGAGCCTAAGTGAAACCCAGTCCCGCCTTCCATCTCATCTGATCAGAGACAGTAATTGAAGTCTCTTAACACCACCTATGTGGCTTGCATATTTCCAAACAACTCTTTCAGCTCTTCCCATAGCATAGCCCTTTGGAACGCAAAATTGGACGCATACACTAATGTTACTTCGACATTCAACTGTCCTACTATTTTGCAACAAAGGTGAATAACCTGGACTCCCATTTTCACCACTTTAGCCTCCACAGTATTATTATCATACCATCACATAATTCTACCATTGTAATGCAGATTATGGTTAGTAACACAATCCCATTTGGACCCCAAAAAAGCCTTCATCTTGGGGACAGGCCCACTCTTTATTTTAGTTTCAAGAAGCCTTACCAAAAAAGGTCGAGTTTGATCCACTACTACCTTTATCATTTGTTGTTTGAGAGGATCATTAAGACCCCTCGTGTTCCATGTTAAGATTATCATTAAAAGAGACACTCCTGGTATAGGATCATTAAGACCAATTTGAATGCCTATACAAATCATTTTGCCCACCGCACTAGCAAGGTGGGTCAGTCCCTTTACTGTCCAGTATTCCATCGGAAACCCATGGAACTGTACTCACAACGGAATGGTAGCTATGGCTCCTCTATCCATATCTAAACCCAATTTCCACCGTTGAAGAAATATAGGCTACTCCCCAATATGCCAAGGACCTTGCTCTATAATCTCAGACAAATTCGATTGCTCAGCAAACTTAAACAACACCGTCCCATCTGCCCTAAGCATATCTTTCTCTAAACCCCATTTACCCCATCGAGCCCTCGCCCATGCGTTCACCACTAGAAAAGCCATACGTTTTGACCAGAAGAAGCCCACTAGAGTAGTCGACCATACCCGAGCTCTAGCTTAAAGCAATTCTAGAGGAGGCAAAACTACCCCATCTTCAACATATTAGGATAATATTTCATCTTACCCCTGTTATTATGAGGACGGACTCTGTGTTGCCAAGCGTTTCCCAGCTGCTGTTGGCTCCTCACCTGCTTGCGTTCCCCCGAATAGTCAGCATTCTTCACCAACCCTTTTCCTTGTGGCAGCTGGGAAAGAGGGGGAAATTCCTCAGGCACCGAAGACGACTCGCCCATATTAGAGAGCATCGCTGGAGAGGAGATGGGTCACCGAAAAGAGGTCTTGATTTTGTGTTGTTGTTTAGAATATTAGCATATTCTTATAATCATTGATGAAATTTTATGTTCTTCTTCAATAGTCTAAATATTTACTGTATGTGAAATAACTTTGAGATTTTATGGATAATTCGTTCTATAATAAACTCTTAGGACGATATATAGGCTAGAAACCTGTGATTAATTGTAGGTGATTAATTCGGTTGATTAATTGTAGGTGATTAATTTGAACAAATAATACTTTAAATTTAATGTGATTAATGCAAACATAGTATTAACACAAGAAATTAATACGTTTCATAGATAAGACAATTCATTCCATAATAAACCTGTAGGATGGTATATAGGTTGGAAATCCGTGATGCAGCTTCCGTGAGGCTTATCTGTAAAAAATTCTACAAGCCTAGGAGTCACAACGAGAACTTGTTTTCTTGATTCACAAGTGTAAACAATGCCACGTACCATAGTTTTGAAATCAATTGTAGGTGAATAATTAAATTGGTTAATACTTAAGGGATATGTAAAGTTTAGATGTTCTGTAATTTTTGGGGTATCATGAAGGATACTAACTGTGGAATCACTTATTTAAATGAATAGTTTTGCAGAAATGAGTAATGTTGACAGATTTTGGATGTATAGACAATTATCACGTGATGGTTTCATTAATCCTGAATTTGATAAGGGAGTTGAAGGTTTTATTCATTATGCATGTTCTCAACCTGTATATATGGATGGTCCAAAATTCAGATGTCCATGTAAAAAGTACAAACACATTCTTTTCCTTCCTATTGATGAAGTAAATGGGCATTTGTTGAGAAAATGGTTTGTCCCCAATTATTTTGAGTGGACACAGCATGGGGAACCATTGATTTGTAGCACCTTAAGGGGTAATCAAGCACAATCATTAGTGAAGTTAAATGAGTTTGAAGGGGGAATTGAATTTAGAACAAATAATGTGAATGCAAATGAAAATCCTTACATGCAAATGGTTTATGATGCAAGCAGTTATAACTTTCAGGAAAATATAGAAAATCTTGAAGAAGAACCTAAACCTAAACCACAATCCAAACAATGTTTTGACTTACTAGACTCAGCTGACCAAGAACTATGGCCAAATTGTGAGACAATGACTCAATTGTCTTCGTCTTCAATTGCTCATATCTAGAACCTAAAGTCTGAAGGGTATATTTATGATCGTAGTTTTGATACAATTATTAGATGGTATAATGAATCATTATCTTCTGATCACATAATGGTTGATAGTTTTTACAATATGAAGAAACTTATTAGGAGCCTTGGTTTGTTTGTTGAAAAGATTGATTGTTGCAAATTAGGATGTATGTTGTATTGGGGTGATGATGTGGAATTACAAGAGTGCAAATTTTGTGGTTAATCTAGGTTTAATCCTAGAAAGCGTTCTATGAAAGAAAAGATAGTACCCTAGAAGCGATCATGGAGGAGAATTTGATAACAGAAAGTTTGAAGAATACTGTGACAGCAATGGTAAAACTCACAACTTCTCTTGTCCAAGAACACCTCAGTAAAATAGAGTTGTAGAGAAAGAACAACACTTTGGTTGACTAAAGATGCAAGTGAAGTAATGGCTAGTTAAAAGAAATGCATACTTAAGCAAGAACCACTGCTTTTGTGAACACAAATCATACTTTAAACTATAACATCAATTCTTTTGAAAGTGATATGATTGAAAAATCTTCTATTCTTTAGAAAATGAAATTGTTTTTTAGAGAGATCAGTGTCACTCATATCAAGCAAACTTCATTTTTTATTGAGAGCTAGCTAACTAAATACTACTAGTTTAGAAGGTTGGAGAACCTTAAAAAATATTAACTTGTAAGCTTAGAGAGGCTCGTCAAATTGTTACTTGTTTTTATAGTGAAATACTTAAGTTGGATATTTAAGGACTCGACGAAGGCTTGGGTTATAAGTTGAACCAGTATAAATTGACTGCATCCTTCTTCTCTTCTCTCTTATATTTTATATTTTCGCATTGTAATGTGTGTGTGTGTGTGTGTTTATTTCATCAAGAGACTCCTTCACTTTTAACAGGCTCTTTCTGTTTTCAACTTCAAAGAGGTTCCTTTCAGTTTTAACAAGCATCTTCTGTTTCAAATTGTTTTTAACAGGACTTTTTTTTAATAGGGTCCTTTCATTTAAACAAGATCCTATCGAATAGTAGGATCCCACTGTTTTAACTATTGAAAGGCTATTTTCATTACTTCTTGAACTGAAAGTAACTTGTAAAAATTTTTAATCACACACAATTCATCACTTCTTGCATGTGTTTGGTTTATCAAGGCCATGAATTGAGGGAGTATTTAAATACCATATTATGGTCAAATGAAGCCATATGTCTCCTTAATATGCACAACATTCTCATACTTACGGAGTGTAGTTATTTTTGATATAATGTTGAGCCTTAAGCTTTTAGCGAATCTATGACCCTTTTACATGGCTGGTCTTGGAGAGATGGACTTGATGGATTCACTGCTTGATTTTTATAATATCCATAGCCCATTGTAATGGTCCTACTATGATGGACTTGGTGGATATGATTTTGCAGAGGTTGAATCATATTGGCTCTTAATAATTTCATAACCTTTAATGGCTAATCTGTAAGATGATAAACTTAGAGAAGCCACCTATTTGAGTGTGAAGGTGGAACTGCTTTCTATGAAAGAATTAAGCTATCTTTCTAGAGCACTCATGAGAACCCAAGGCATCACATGGCCATAAAAAGTGGTTGTTGTGATTTATCTTCTTTTCATCACAAAATTGGTAAAAATTAAGGGTATTTAATATATGTTGCGAAGGTCTTATCTTAAGTCTATAAAGTTCAAAAGAAATTCGCTTTTATTAACTAAGTTGTTGCCTCACATCACTACACATGAATTCAATCAAAAGATACTGATGCTTAAGTCTATAAACTTTCTTTTGCTAACGAGCCATTTAGCAGGAGATTGTTAGATAAATGGGTTTGTCCTTTACTTGTTTACCAAATGTGTTATGTTTTTTCCCACATTGCTGGGTATAAACAATTATTATGTCCTCATATTAAAAAGAGTGTTTGCCAAGGCTTGAGTAGCTTGTCATTTAGTAATTTGTGAGAGGCTGATCTAGGTCGGACTAGGCATGGTGCAGGTGTGAATGCTGGTCATTGATTTGTTAAGCTATGTCACAAATACTTTCTTTGCTAAGAATGGTTTTATTTGACTTAAAAAACTAAAAACTTAGTCAATCTAACTGAGGATTAGACAGGAAGAGATTAAGGTGGGTCTTAAGCTTTTATCTGGGAATTCTTTTGTAGTCTAAGCTTAAACTTAATGTTAAGGTGCCTCCACCGTGGATGTATTGCTATTGCCTCGAGGTCTTTGCTTAAGCTATTGGATTATGGACGTGTTAGGTGTACCATCTGTGCTAGGAGTTTTGCACTTCCCTTGCTTTATTAAAATCTCAGGATTTGTGGGATTTAGTTGAAAAAGGGATCTCATAATCAAGTTCAGATGAGATAGGAACCAAGGAGAGTTTGAAGAAAGATGCAAAAGCTTTATTCTTCATTCAACAAGTAGTAGATGAAACAATCTTCTCGAGGATTGCAATAGCTAGCACAACAAAGGAGGCTTGGAACATCCTTAAGACAAAATATCAAGGTTCAGCTAAGGTGATCACAGTCAAGTTGTAGTTTCTCACAAGGGATTTTAAGATAGCAAACACGAATAGCAATGAATTTGTTCAAAAGTACCTAGTAAGGATCTCATCTATTGTTAGTCAAATGATATCCTATGGTGAGACAGTGGCAGATGGCACCGTTTTTGCCAAAAAATTAAGAAGTTTGGTGCCTAAATTTGACCATATAGCAACAACTATAAAAGAATCAAAGGATCTCTCCACATTTTCAATAGATGAGCTCATGGGGTCCTTGCAAACACATGAGGCAAGTATCAACATAAGCACTGCCTAAGAAGAGGAGCAGGCATTTCAAACTGATGAGGAGTCAGTAAAATTCCCATCAAGAAGTGGCAAAGGAAGAGGACGTGCTAGAATGAGTGGTGTTTGGTGCACATATTGCAAGAAGTTTGGGCATCACAAAGATGATTGTTGGAGCAAAGACAAGCAGGCACAATATACCGAAGAAGGAGAGGATTATCTCTTAATGACTTATGTAACTCCTTAACCTATTTATACAGAAATGTGGTATCTTGATAGTGCACAGTCAATTCACTTTTCAGGTGATAGGTCAAAGTTTAAGGAGCTAGATGAGTCTAAAAAACCCTAAGTCAAATTGGGAGATGACAAGTAGGTCCAAATTGAAGGAAATGGTACTGTTGTTATTAACATTCAAGGAAAGGAAAGAATGATACAGAATGTTCATTAGACACCTTGCCCTCAACTTGATTAATGTAGGGTAGCTAGTAGATTCTAGTTTTACTGTTGTTTTCGAAAAAAAATGGATGCATTGTTAAGAAAAAGACAAGTGAAGTGTTGTTGTAGGCCAAAATGATAGAAAATAAAATGTTTCCCATAGATTTTTCTTACATAGAGTTCTATGGGATGATGAGTAGTAAATAAGTGAATACTGATGTATGGCATCAACGATACGGTCATTATATGTTAAAGGACTGCAACTGCTTGCCAATAAGGAGATGGTAAAAGGATTGCCAGTCATCAAGGAGCTGAGTCATGTGTGTGAAGGATGTGCCTTAAAGAAGCAAACAAGGAAGTCTTTTCCTGTGGGATAAGTAAAAAGAGCTCAAGAAAGACTAGAATTGGTTCATGATGATATATGTGGTCCCATAAGAACCAAGTCCCATTCAGGCAGTAAGTATTTCTTGCTTTTCACTGATGACTATTCTAGAATGTGTTGGGTTTATTTTCTAATATACAAGTCAAAAGTTTTTGAATTTTCAAGAAGTTCAAAGCTTTGACAGAAAAGCAATGCAATGGAAAGCTAAAGGTTTTGAGGACAGATAGAGGTGGAGAGTTTCTTTCCAAGGAGTTCAATAGTTTTGTGATGAGCAAGGAGTCAAGAGAGAACTCACGGCTTCGTATACCCCAGAACAAAATGGTATAGCAAAGCGCAAGCATCAAACTATTGTTGAGATGGCAAGATCTATGCTCAAAACCAAAAACTTGGAAGATAAGCTTTGGGCTGAAGCAGTAGCAACTGCTGTGTATTTGATTAACATATCTCTACAAAAGTTGTTTAGAATGTCACACTATATGAAGCTCGGTATGGATTTAAACCTTTTTTTAGTCATTTGCGCATATTTGGGTGCATATGTTATGCTTTGATTCCATCTGGAAGATGCAAACCAGATCAAAAGACAAAGAAGTATATTTTTGTGGGGTATTCTACTTGTTCCAAAGGTTATAGACCTTTTGATCCAAATAAAAAATCTATTGTTATTAATAGAGATGTGCAGTTTAATAAGAAGGAAGCTTGGAACAAGAGCATGATCAAATCAAGCTCAAACGTGAACACTAAAGTACAAAAGGAGTGTATACAGATAGAGCAACCAGTTAATCTTCAAAGTGGCACTTTAAGTAGTAGTAATAGCTCAGATTTTTCTCAAGAAGACACAGACAAAGAGGAAGTACATATCAGAAAAAGTGAGCATGGCAGGATTCATAAGTGCCATTTTGCAATTGAAGGAAAGGCCTGTGATTTTGACTTATTTCCTGGTGATCCAACATCTGCAAAATCTACAATAAAAGAAGAGGTTTAGAAGAAGGTTGTGCAAGAAGAAATCAGTTCCATCAAAAGGAATGGAACCTGGAAACTAGTTGAGCTACTAGACGAGAAAAAGGCAATTAGGCTTAAATGGATTTTCAAGACAAAGTTCCATTTAGATGGAACAATACAGTAGCACAAGGCTAGATTGGTGGCACGAGGATATGCTCAAGAGCAAGGAAATGATTTCGAAGAAACATTTTCTCCTGTGGCAAGATTTGAGATGGTAAGAATTATTCTTACAATAACTACATAAATGCGATGGACAATCTTTCAGTTCGATGTAAATTCTACTTTCTTAGATGGGGAGCTAAAGGAGGAGG
This sequence comes from Erythroxylum suave, assembly GCA_027563595.1. NCBI lineage: Eukaryota > Viridiplantae > Streptophyta > Magnoliopsida > Malpighiales > Erythroxylaceae > Erythroxylum > Erythroxylum suave. The sequence continues at coordinate 6,604,702 of JAOSBN010000178.1, read as the reverse complement.
CAACAACCAGAATTTTTCGAAGTACTAGAAGAAGAGCACAATGTGTACAAGCTTCAAAAAGCATTATATGGCCAAAAGCAGGCTCCTTGGGCATGGTACAGCAACATAGATGAATTTTTTCATTTGAATGGTTTTGAGAGAAGTCCTAATGAGCCAACCCTATATGTGAAAAGGCAAGGAGTAGGAAATATTATGCTAGTAAATTTGTACGTAGATAACATTATTTATACAGGTTCATCAATTCAACTTATCCTTAAATTCAAGAATGTTATGATGAAGAAGTTTGAGATGATTGATCTGGGAGAATTGAGTTTTTCTCTCGATCTTAAAGTTAAACAAACAAGCAGTGGAATATTTCTATCCCACCAAAAGTATGCTTCGAATATCATAAAGCAATTTGGCATGATAAGGTGCAAAATAGTTAGAACGCTAATGAATGTGAATGAGAAGGTGACTTCAGATGATGGTATAGGGTTGATAGATGCAAGGAAGTACAAAAGACTAGTGGGATGCCCAATATATCTCACCCATACAAGGCCTGACTTGGCATATGTAGTTGGTCTTGTATTAAGATTTAAGCATTATCCAAATAAGTAGCATTTTGGACCAGCAAAGAGGGTCCATCGATATATTGTTGGTACAATATCGTATGGAATTTGGTATTCGAAGCAAGAAAAGTTTGAATTGGTTAGCTACTCTAATAGTGATTGGGGTGGCTCGAAAGAAGATAGGAGGAGTACATTCTTAGACTAAGAATAGTTACCTAGACTTCAAAGAAGCAAGCTACTGTCGCATTGTCTTCAACCGATGCAGAATATATGGCTGCAACAGCAGTTGCGTGTCAAGCTATCTGGTTAAGGAAATTGTTGAATGACTTAAATCAGACACAACAACAGGCAACTGTGATTTTTTGTGACAACATGTCAGCAATTGCCATAGCAAAGAATCCAATAATGTATGGTAGGACTAAGCACATTGATTTCAAGCATCATTTTATACATGATCTAGTTGCAAAAGAAGAAGCAGTTGAAGTCTTGCAGGACAGGTCAACAACTAGTAGACTTATTTACTAAGTCTCTTCCAAGAGCCAAGTTTGAGAAACTTCATAATCAATTGTCCATTACCAACTTTGAATCAAGGGGGAGTATTAAAGAATGAGTCAATTTAATGATTCAAAGTTAGCTGCTAGAATCATGGGAAAATTTTCTTGTTGATTTTTAATGTTTCAATTATATTATAATTGGAACGTTAACAACTGATTTGTTTCCTTTTTGTAGAAATTTCAGTTTTATTAAACATCTCTTATATAAAGATTACAAAAGATTGACGTCTGATTCAATAAAAGGGTTGATCACTAGGATAAAACCTAGCTTTCTTGCTCTATCAAATTCCTACAGTACATTGTTCTGGGAGATGGGGGTTAATAAAGGAAAAACGAGAATAGTTTGTAAGGACAAAGTTATTTGTATTGGTGGCATTTGGGCACGATTTTAAATGCTAAACTTTACAGGTAATAAATAATTTCTTTGTCTCCATAAAATCATTTCTAAATTTATGTTTATAGTTTCAACAAGTATGGTGGTGGACTTGGGGAATATGACAAATTATCATAATAATATTTTTTTTGAAAAAGAATTTTAATTATAGTTAAAACTATATCAACATTATAATGAGTTCAAGGCATCAAGTCTACCATCATATTACAATATTACCAAAAAACTCCCTAGGTAAGGTAGTATAACTGTCTATAAGAAAGACAATAAAAAGAAACAACTATAGGTGTTTCACACTAAGACTGCCTTATTTGGGAAAAATCCCCAATATTTGAGATTTTGCTTTCTTTTCCTTGTTGATTTCCTTTTTGTAGTTTTGGACTGCACCCAAAAATCTATGGGAAGTTAGGGACTTGAGAAGTAACTAATGGAAAATCACAATCCTTTGCTTGCCTTGCATTCTCAGAGATTATATCACTTGTCCCCTGACTAGCCACACATTCCTCACTGGAGTTTCATTGTGGATATTTCCGCCTACCCTTAGAGGTCTTATTAACAACATTCTCAGTTTACCCAATAGTTGCTATTGGAGTCAACATATTGGACTAATCCATTTTACAATGCTCTAAATACTGGGAGATGAAGTCATTCACTCCATTGTCCAGATTCTCCATATTGTTTGCACTGGATTCGTCAACAATTTTCTGTTCTACATTTGCAAGTTAAGTCAGAGATACTTTAGGGTCAACAATTTCAGTTATCTTAACGTGTTCTAAAGGAGTCTTCATCTGAGCACATTCCATTTGCAAATTTTCCTGGACCATTTTATCAGTAGGAACCCGTATGCTAACTAAATCACCATTAACAATATCCACAGCACCATTAACCAAATCCACAGCGACATCACTAGTATTTTCATCATCTGCACTATGGCTATCTTTAACAGTTGCAACAGGGGTTGTACCAGAAACTACACCAGCAACATCAACCCTTGCACATTCAACAGTACGGTTCTCCTACTCAGTTTTTTGCAATTCCTAAGAAATAGAAAAGGTTTGCTCTAGTTCTAGATCATCCACATCCTCGACAACATAAGGAGTTTACTCATTAGGTTGCTCTATGATATCCTTTTGCTGCAATTCCTTACTACCCTTATTCAATTCTTTACCAATTGAGCAGATGTTAGCCAAATTCTCCAATTCTTCCTTTCCTTCCCTAGAAATTTTCTCAGATTCTGCTGACCCCATTAACTCCTCTTAACTGTCGGTTATAAACATATGTCCTATCGGCTTCTAGTATTTTTCCCTTCATGTGGCTTCCACAGGTAAGAAATAGTCACATTGTATTTTATCAACTCTCCACTCTCACCTAATTTCATAATTGGTAAATGACCCGGAAGAGGAGAGTCTCTTCTCACTTCAATACAGAGCTTAGTGAAACAAACTCTCTCGTTCTATTTCATGCGATTTTTTATGAACTAGGAGATCTTTGTAATTTTTGTTAGAGATGAATTTGATATTCATGGCATTAATCGACATACTTATATATAGGATTTCCTCGATACTGGCCAAGGATCACTGACCAAGAGTTGTAGCAATTATTTGGAGAGTATCCTTTCTTTTGGATTGAAACGTGATTTTTTATTCCTGAGTTTATCTAATGGATAATCCTTCTCAATAATACTAAATTATTGTTCTCCTTAAGTATGCTTCTAGTTTGGATTCGAATATTGTCCCATTGTTTGAGAAGGTTCTTAGTGCCAGTTCTCCCAAAAGCCTGTGCTGACGTGAGTATAAAAGGCTACAGCTTGGGCCTGTTACTTACAGTCATCACATACACATCTTTCCTTTTTGTTTTCTTTTCATTTAAATTATAATTTAATGTAGGTTTATTTTCTCCTAGTTCGCAATCTGAAGGCCTTGCGTTAAGGATTTAAGATGTGAAGGGGAGAAAATGGACAGTATAGTTCATATTTTGGCCCAATAACAATAGCATAATGTATGTGTTGGAAGGGGTGACTCCATGCATGCATTCTATGCAATTACAAGCGGGTAATACCAATGTTACAAATATCATACCAGATTTGGTACCGGATTGAATTCTAGTACAATATGGTACTGTACTAGTACTGATTAATATCGGATATCGTTTCGGGCAATTTTTAAATTTATAAAATAGTTCCTAAATTTTTTAAAAATTTCATAATAATCCTTCAATATTGTACTATATAATTTAAACCAACCTTGTCTAAAAAATCATAATAATAGAAATTTAAAATAACAACAATTTATTTATTTAATTTCTTAATATTATTTTCAAATATTCAATAGATAAATAATAACCACAATTAATATGAAAAATTATTTTATCATCATAGAAATATAAAATTAAGAACAATACAAAGTATTTAAAATATTACAATTTTATCATATAATAAATAATAATTACTTCAAAATATCAAATAAAAAGAATAATTATTATCATTAATAAAATATATTTTCTATCTTAATATTTAATTTTCAATAACAAAAATATATTTTTATCTTAAGATGTAATTGTTATTAATAACAAAATATTGTTATATTTATGTTAACAATTTAAGAAAGAAATACAAAATTTTGAGGTTCTTAATTTTCATTTTAACATATTTTTAATTATTCTTTGTAGAAAAAATATAACTATTATTAACTATATGAATTTAAATATTATATTATTAATAATAGAAATAAATGGTGATGAAGAAGAGAGAGAGTGAAAGTGTGAAAGAAAAAATAAAGAGAGGAAGAAGAAGGTAGCAAAGTCAGTTTGGGGAGGGGGAATTTTTACAAAATTTCATTTTTTGCAAAAGTGCCCATAATTTTTTTAAAATTTTTGGTTCTAGGTGGTGTTGCAAATATCGGTAGTACCAGGCTAGTACAGGCTGATATTTATACTACTAGTAGTTTGGGGAGGGGGAATTTTTACAAAATTTCATTTTTTGCAAAAGTACCCCTAATTTTTTTAAAATTTTTGGTTCTAGCTGGTATTACAAATATCGGTAATACCAGCTAGTACCAGGCTAGTATAGGCTGATATTTATACTACTAGTATTGATAATTTTGAAACCATTACATAAGTACTCAAGTTATGTTCCATATCATTCTAAACAAATGCTACTAGTTGTTTCTATTAAAGCTCATATGAACACTGAATAGATATGGACACTGCAACTTATGCATGAATGAAATGATAGCTTATTTAACTTTGGTATAAAGGAGAGCATTTTCAAATAATTAATGTGCATAAATCTTCTAATTTGACTGGATTCAAAATTTTGCTTCTTCCAACGTTATAGAATAGTTGGAAGCATATTTTGTTTTACATAGTCCTTAATGATTTATGGTTTTGTATCTTTCCTTTTTGGGGCACAAATCATTTAGTTTCTCTCTCACACTTGATTTCTTTTTCTCACAGATCCTGGCTTGTCACAAATTTTGCAAAGCTACGAACATCCCACCAAACACATAGGTTAAGCCTCATTAACACTACTATAGGGTAACTTTTTCTTATGCGTAGATGCATTATATTGTTTTATTGACTATTTGAAATGAAGATAACATGTTTTGCACTATCATTGTTTAAACAAGAAGTCCAAACGATGACAGTTCTTAATACTGTTGCTCCTATAAACACTTCTTTTTCTGGTGCTGTCAAGATTTTCCTACCGTAAATGGTTATTCTGGTCTTTGTTGGGAAAATCGGGTAATTTTTCCCTCTAAGGTAAACAACTAGTGAAGTGAACCGATTCGGTAATACCCAGGA
>JAOSBN010000178.1:6552227-6568078 GCA_027563595.1 Erythroxylum suave | reverse complement strand
CTTAATCATTTCTATATATTTTATTATTATCAAAACATAAAGGGATTTAATTTGTCAACCACCATTGGTCCAACAGTTCATTCAATAATAATATATTATCATGCAGTTGATTTTCATTCTTTATCTATTTCTTTGAATATTTTGATAAAAATTTAGATTTTAAATATTTAATTTCATAAAAATTAAGTTTATAACTCTAATAAAAACATAGAACATATGATGATGATGATGATGAAATAAATAAATAAATATATTATTATTATTACTACTACTACTACTATAACTTTCTTTTTCCATATTAATATTTCATTTTTCTAGTATATTAACTTATTTATCACTAACCTGTGTCTTTTGATAACTTAGTTGTAATAATGCTTATTTTTATATATTTTATTAAGCTAATAACTTATTATTAAGGTGAATTTCTAGACACTTGAGTATATTTTTTAATTGTTTAACTGTAATAGGGAAGAGTAGAGGAATGTTTAAATAAAATTATGACCATAAATCAACCAGAAAATTTGTGGATAATGATACATTCAAATACAAAATATAACAATTCAAATGAAGATTAACAATATAATTCAAATGGAGGAAATTAAGTTAACACCATCATGTAAAGCAAAGATTTATAATAATCTAAGAATGACATCTAAACGTCATTAAACTAAAAGCAATATTATCACGAATAGTTTCAATCTCCTGAGTTTTCAGTTCTTCAACACCTTTTCCATTGTTGTACTCAGTATTTCTTGAATGAATTGCATCATATTGTCAAGTCTCTCATATATTGCTACAAATCCTCCTATCCTTTTAGTAGAATCGGTTATTGTACTCTTGTTATTTTGTGAATTATCACTTTTTAAAACCTTTTTGCATCTTCATTTGTCACTCCCTTCGTCATATGTAGTTTGAGGGGCAGCAACAACAGAAGATGTAAGGGTCATGGTTGGTTCTCTCCACACCTCCTCTCAATTACCAGTCACATGGCAATTGTTTAGATCACTAATATCATCTATATTATTATGATCATGATAGCCTGACGATTGATGATGAGTATTATGACTATGAGGTGGAGAAGGAACATGCACTTTTTCATCTTCTCGTTGTCCTTATGGAGGGTTAGTCATAACACAAAATGTAATCTCCCCTCAAGTCAAACATATAAAAAGTTGATCCAATTTATATTCAAGCTTATGTTTAAGAAAGGCTACCCTCAATATTCAAAGTCTACCATTTCTCATTGACATCGATTGTTCCAATTCTCATGGTCCATCTTAACCCCATTTCTTTCCATTCCAACTATTTCCAAAGACCTCATTTACCTCCCGTCTAATCAAACTTATTTTTAAGTTCATTTTTATCTCATGATAAGTTGGTCATTTTGTGAAACTCTTCCTCAACCTTCGTCTATAGTAACCTTTGACAAATAACTCTACTATGTTTGTCCTTACTTCTTTGAATATACCAGTTACAAATGTCACAAAAGACAATAAGTGTTTCTTTTAGATAATGAACTTTGCCTATATTATTTCCATTTGACTTTCTACTTTGTTTCTTTTTTGGAGTGGTGTAATATAACATGAGAATTTGCAATTATATACTAGTTATAACATGAGAATTTGCAATTTGTAATAGAACATGAGAATTTGCAATTATATACAACATGAGAAAAGATTATATACTAGTTAATTAATTTGCAATTAATTTCACTAGTTAATTAGTTTACTAACTTGAATGCATGATCACAATTAAGCCAAGTTCCTTTCACCATTAAACAAAAGCAACATAAAAAAATCATCAGTATACAATAACCTAACATTTATAATAAAGCAAATAAAAACATATAAAGTAATAATAGATGACCCTATTTTTACAGGAAAGCTAATCTGCAATCCTTACTCATTGGTACACTTAAGTAATAGTCAAAAATAAAAATAAGTCTCACCTCTCTACCTTACTTATAACTGGTTGAAATCACAAACTGTGCAAGAGTGCATAACCACTTAAAGAGGAAAAACAAAATGACATCAAATCTAACTAGCTAATTTGGTTATTATTTTTGCAAGAATGTCCTAATACAAATCAAATTCATAGTACTAGGCAAAATCATCATAATATCACAAGCTCATACAAATCAAATCAAATCATTATCCATAAAAAAGGGGAAAAGGAAAAACAGAAATTTTGCTTATGAATCAAATTTAGCTAAAATCAAAACACCCAAAATTCCAAATAAATACTTCCAAATTTGTCAAAAAATTAAAAAAATTGAGTATGCTAATGAGAAGGGGGGACGGGAGAGGACAAACTTACTAGAGAAGATGTCACTGGTCGAAATCTGATTGACGTATACTGGTGATGTTAGCCATTGTAACGTTTAACTACTTGAGAGGACAAACTTACAGAGCAAGAGCAGTGTCTACAGAGAAGGATTATGCCCAATTGCAAACAAAAATTTGAGAATAGTGCTTAATTGCAGTCTATTAGTGAAGTTTAGGGTATTAGTACTTAGTGAAGGAAGAGCAATAATGAAAGATGAAAACTTATGGCTTTTAGGCATAATTGTTGGTAATTCTCAATCGCTGGAGCAAAACACTCCTCGTAGGAGTATTTTCAAAAATAGTAGAATGAGTTCAATCTGCCAACTCAATTAGCTGATTATCAAACATGATTATTAATATTTACACATAGTTAAACAACCAAATACCTCTCAATTTGTCAAAAAATAGCTGATAAGCTATTTCCAAACATGGAGTTCATCTAATTATAAACAAGTAGTGAATAGAAGCAGGTGGCTGCATAATTGTATATAATTTCACCTACTACATTATATTCACTCGACAAGTCTAAACTCCTTATCGCGAATGTCATAAACCACACATGCAGAAACCTAAGAACTATACGCCATTCTTTTTCACAGATCAACTACCATATATACCTAAAGTCTAATACTGAACGATTCAAGTGTGCTTCGGTATAACATAACCCAGAAAAAGGGAAAAGGCTTGGGGTACAGCAGTGTTTATCAACAAAAATATTTAAACAGCAGACCGGTTTCGCAAATTCAACATCTCGTCATATTTCTCCACTTGTCCTTCAAATCAACCTGGGAAAAACATTTGGGAATTTCATACCTCGAACTAATGAACACAAATCAATAAAATAGAGAGTTCCAAAGGTTAAAAAAAATGTTTACCTCAGTTCTATCTGCAAAAATGTCTCTCCTCGAGTTCAAAATAAGCTTCCAATTCCCTTTACCAAACCTTTCATCAATGAAACCCACAAGAACACAGAAAATCAAACGAAGTTCCAAAAGAAGGATCAAAACATAAAAAGAAAAGAACACTCATTCATCTTGCTTATCTGAAGTAGCCATTACTATTGGTTCCTTCTGGGCTCATGGGAATATAGACTAGGCATGGAAATATTAACTGGCACAAGATAAGTACGAATGTGAAAGCTCTCCACTTTCCAGTTTTCTGTTACAAAATTTCTCAATTTGGCATCCACATAAGTAGCTGGATACCAAAATTGGGAATGGGACTAATGAGGACAAACCATGCTTGTCACTTCATCCCTAGCAATAGAGTTCTGGTCAAAGCAACTTGTTTATTTAAAAAATATGCCAACCCTAAAGTCGTGACTGCTAAAAACCATATGCTAAAAGAAACGAAGCAAAGCATATGTTAAATATTTTCCTAAGTTTTCAATTATATTTTCCTAAGTTTCCAAATTGAAATAATTGTTTTTTTTTTCCAAAAGTCAGTTACATACCTCTGAACACCCTCTCTCAAGGCATCTTCCTCTTCTAAGCTCCATCTCTTCATTTTCCTCCTTTTTGCTAACTTTGCCACCTCATATTTCTTCAATGGGGACACAGCCTTTCTCTTCGGGCTTTGTAAGGGCAATCTACTTGCGTAATTAACAGCTCCTTCAGGCGAGTCATCAATTGAATCATCCCACTAAAAAATAAAAACGAATACCAACATTAAAGCCATCGTGTACGAGCAAGTAAATAAACATAGGACCACAAGGTTTAAAAAAGAAACATAACTAGGAAGTGAAAGCAATTTAATATGATAAATTTAAGCACTTCATAGCAAGTTTCGTCTGGCTAAACTTTTGTAGAAGAAATAATAGTCCGTTCGTTTCCCTTCATGTTTGCAATTGGATTAAAAAAAAGTAAAATTTAATCCAATTGCCAATCCAGCCAGCTATATACTAGATCTTCAGTTGAAGTTTAACAAAAGCAAGAGAGCGAGAGAGGGACAGGTAGCATGCCAATGCAATATAACTTTCGTTTCATTCCATACGGTATCCAATGTCCACAAGCAAAACCAATGAGACATGCAGAATATCATTCTAATGTAGGGAAAATGAATTTTCTTTTTGAGGAGACATACAGATTTTCTCGATAGCTTGAAACAATGGAAGGCAACACGGTCATTCTTCGGAATGAAGGGTAGAAATTACATGCACAACTGATGCTTGGTTAAAGTAAAAATGATTTGATTGCCACATGACTAGAGAGAAACCAGTGGATTGAAGATGAAAAATGGCTTCATACATCATAGGTATGTGCTGTACTATTCCGTTCCATTAAGCTGGGTTTAGGCGGCTCATTCTGATTGCTGCGACATGGAATTCTGGTACTAGCCTCAGTTTGAAGACGCTCAGCAGTCTCGTCATTTGATGGAATGGGCACAAGCACATCTTTTCCAGTCAGGCCCTGTAAAGAAGTGTCCTGGTTCAAGTTTTTCTTTGCCACTTCAGATATTACAGCACCGACACATGAATTTGATCCATCTACATCTCTTCCTTTCTGGGTTTCAACAGAATTTTCCTTAATGAGAACTTTATTTGCCATTTCACATATCAAAGTTTCAGCTAAATGCAAAGCTTCAGGAAGAGGGTCCTTGACAATTGCTTGTAACTCCATAGAACTATGTCTAAGAGATTCTTGCACTTTATCAACTTCAGGGGTAGGCACGGTTTCATATATGCTACAAGGTCTGTCCATATCCAGTTGTTCACAATCAATAATCTTGACGTTTCCTTTATGACGTTGATGGGAAGAAATACCCCTCTGTTTATGAAGTACTACCTTCTTCTGATTCCCTGTATGATATCAAGGACGTTCATTGCCATCAATCACAGACGAAAAGGCACAATTTGATTAAAATGCCCAAAATCCTATTTGGATTAACACAATTATGTGTCAATGATAACGAAAGCACTTACCTTTATCTGTAAGATTATCAGTATCACCCGCATTGCGGTCACCGGCGCATTCCTCCGCTGACTCTGTCGCTGCCTTCTCCTTCGCCTCCCTCTCTGTTCTCGCAACGGCTTCGAGAAACGAAGGTCCCATAAGCGCCATAGCTTCCCCTAAATAAGCCCTAACCAGCTTCAACGCCTCATTTCTCGTATTTCTCTCCAACAACCTCTTGCACACATTTGAATCCCAAATCGCAGCCTCAATCTCGTCCCTACACTCTCTCAGCTCATCTGTAATCAGCTCGCTTTCTCCCATTTCTTCCAATTTCTCAACTCTCCCTCCCCAAATCCTCTCCACTGCCTCGAAGTACCTCCCTTGGCCGCTCTTGCGAGGACTCCCACCCAAGTACTTCACCGTACACTCCACAGCCACCGCGCGGTACGCCGCCTTCATCAACTCGACGATTTTGACCCCTTCTCTCTGGTCCAACTTCTCGAGAACTTCTAGCGATTCGAGTATCTTCTCGGAGACAGAGCCGTTACCGATCTCTGAGGCAATTGACCGGAGAATCAGTGTCTTCTTCAATCGTTGATTGTTGTTGGCGATAGGGAAATCGACATTCGTAACGATCTTGTTGAGTAAGAGATCCGAAATCTGTTGCCGAAGAAGAAATTCCAATATCCAGCCACTGATTTCCATGTCCATATGGCAACCCTTTTGGGCTTCAATCCTCTCGAAGCCTACTCACAATCGAAGGTTAAGGTTTTGAAGTGATCCATTATAAAGTCGCCACGTTAGCAAAATACAGGTGAGCGCACGTGATATAATGAACCTTTTCTACGTGGCGGAATCTGATTCGTCAGAGAGGACTGCTAATCTGTTGAAACGCAGCACGATAATAATTGGCGGACTATTAATAGGTAAAGGTTATACGGTGGTGTCACTAGCAGTAGCTGTAATATAAGGGTTCGTTTGTATAGCTCGGTGACGAAGAATAAGATAGAGAAGGTGTTCGCTAATTTTTGGGGGCAACATACTCTAACTCTCTCTTCGCTTGGTTTTCGATCTCTCTTCCCAATGGTGGCTGGTTGCACGTTCAAATCCGACGATATAGTGGTGAAATCGCCCAACGATAGGCGGCTTTACAGAGTGGTTGAGTTGGAGAATGGCCTATGCGTTTTGCTCGTTCACGATCCCGAGATTTACCCTGACGGACCTCCTCTTGAATCCAAAACCCTAAATGATGACGAAGAAGAAGAAGAAATGGATGAGGATGATTATGAAGATGACGACGATGAAGAGGACCTAGGCGAAGACGAAGAGGAAGATGAAGACGACGATGAAGAAGATGATGACGCGAAAGGAAAAGGAAAAGGCAAAGGAAAAAGAAATTCTTCTCAAGCTAGGAAGGTTGTAACTCCATTTCTTTCTTCTTTATTCGGATGGCTTCCTAGAGATACGATAGAACTCTAAATTGCTAGTTGCAAGTACAACATTCATCGTTAAATGTGGTAAGCTATGGGAAATTAAAGTGTGTTTGTCAGGTCAGGCAGCAGCGGCAATGTGTGTAGCGATGGGTAGCTTCTCTGATCCTATTGACGCTCAGGGACTTGCTCATTTTCTAGGTTTGTCTCTATTCTTTCTTAGGATTGCATGTTAATGCATTTTCTGGTCCAGGATGGATAAGCATTTGGTGTTCATAGTTTATAAGTTAAATCCTTCCTTCCATTTCATATTTGAAAGTTGATTCCAAAGGGATACGCAGCCATGGTTTTGTAATTTCTTCCTCACCCTATTTTTTTTTCCTATTCGTTAATTGCTTTCTCCATTCAAAGAGTAACACTCTATGGTAACCTTTTCTATCTTCTGAGATGTAACTATTCCCTTATTGAAAATCTCTAAACATAAACATCTGCCCTGCTAAGTATTTGGAAAATTTTGGAGTTATAAAGTGCTACTAACAAATTGAATAAATTGAATGAGAACCGTCATCTATATATGGTCAGTATGGTATTACTAGTGTCTTAGGGTTCAAAAAGTTATTATTGTTTTGATGCCTTCCCAGTAGATAAAATAAGAACCACGGAATTGCAGGACATCTGTGGAAGAAGTGAAGAAGATTCCTTGCTTTATGGGTTTCATTGATTTCTAGAAAATGAAAATTTAATTATTCATATTAAGAGAAGCTGTTTTGGTGAAGAAGGGGTTATTTATGAGTCATTCCCCATGTTTTCAGTTACACATTGGCATGGCCTGCTCTTCTGATCATTTCTAAATCTAATGTTTGGACCTTAGTGTTTGGATGATTGCATTACCTATTAGTTTCAATACTGTTAACAAGAAGTCCCCTTATTTTGATCTCAGTCTTAACTGTATGTTTTTACAGAGCATATGCTATTCATGGGAAGTATTGGTTTTCCTGATGAAAATGAGGTTTGTCTATCATCTTCTTATCCTTACAATGTTTTTGCAAAGTGGATCAGAAGAGAATAAAATGTGGAGGAATGACATTTGTGTTTTTTTCCCTTTAAAAGAAACTACAAGCAAAAACTAATACAGTCCCTTAAACGGTCGATGCTTGAACCAAATAAGAATTAGACATATCCTTTTGGAAATGACAGATTAGATTACTGGTGGTTTGAGAAGCAAAGTTGCATTGTCTTGTTGAGTCACAAAAAGACCACCAAGCCTCAATATTTTTCTCAGTACTGTGTGGAGAATCCATATGGAGGAAACAAGTGTGCATTTTCATATGTTTATATGAAGAAAAGTGGGCAAAAGTATGTGGTGAAAACAACTTGTGTGAATAGTCTATAACACATGAATGTTGCAGCTAATTTTCTTCTTGTAAAATGCAATGTAAAAGCAAGGGCTACAAGTTTGACTCTTTCCACTTCTAGTATGATAGTTATTTGTCCAAGCATGGAGGATCATCAAATGCGTACACTGAGACTGAGCATACCTGCTATCATTTTGAAGTCAAACCGGAGTTTCTTAAGGGTGCCTTGAAAAGGTGATTTAATAAGCAAATTGATAAAAATTTGATAATCAATCTTTGGTCCTCTCTTTACTCTTGCATGTACCTGTGAGTGTTCTGATCATACTTTTCTCAATGGTTGACTACCAAATTGGTCTTCTATAATCCTATTCACATTTGATGTTTGAAGATGTTACTATCTGTTTCTTTTTTCTTGACAAAGCATGGTGCAGAATACTTGTTACTAGGTCACTTCTTCATATGGGTAGAAATGATTTCGTTCCGAATTTCCATGTATATTTTTCTCAAACTTCAGATGTATATTTGGGATCAAAAATGAATCTTAATATGGATATGAATGTAGCTGTCTGTTTATTTCTTTAATAAATGACTTAACATTTAATTTCATGTCTGCTGCTTTTGTACTTTAATGCGCATAGGATATCCCAATGTTGCCTCTTAGCCTTCTTGCCACCTGTCTTATGAATAATCCTGTCTCTAAGCATTACTGGTATACCATAGATTTTGATTACAGGCTGTCTTGCTTTTTCAGATTTTCTCAGTTTTTTATTTCACCTCTGGTGAAAATGGAGGCTATGGAAAGGGAAATACTTGCTGTTGATTCTGGTATATAACATGATTCTCTTTTTCTATTTCTTTATAAAAGTTGATCGTCTTTTTGTTTGCTTTACATGCTCATTGTGTTACTGGCATATTATTCATTGCCTGAGGACGAACATGTGAATCAAAATGATTACAGAATTTAATCAGGTTTTGCAAAATGATGCTTGCCGCCTTCAACAACTTCAATGCCATACATCTGTGCCTGGTCATCCATTTCAGAGATTCTTTTGGGGTAGGTTGCTCCAACTGTGCTTCCTTTTGGTGTTTTTCTATTGCTATATATGGATTTCAGTGATACTCTTGGTTTTACTGAAGGCAGCAAGAAGAGCCTTGCTGATGCTTTGGAGAAAGGGATAAATTTGCGCGATCAGATTCTTAAATTGTATAGACATTACTACCACGGAGGTTTGATGAAACTTGTTGTCATTGGAGGAGGTAAAGCTTTCTTTAACTGATTGTAGTTTAATGTATGTAATGAACTCTCTTGGCAAATAAGAATAGGATTCTATAAGGATTTATGTTATTCTTTAATAGATTTAAACCCTAAACTAATAGGAACAAATAAAATAGAAACATTTTCCTTTCTAATAAGAAAATTAACCTAATTACTCTTTTTTATTTTGCATCATTCTTCCCAAATTGATTAGAGCTGACCTCAAAGTCTAAATGTTGTTATTCATGATCTTTGCCCCATCAATGTACTCATATTTTGGAACCTTAATGGCATCGAAACATCCATCTTCTTCATCATCCTTTGGTGCCTCTTCAATTGAGTAAAATATAAGATCATACTCAAATTCAGTCCTTGATAAGCCCGTAATTATATATCAGAGGAAGAAGAGATCACGTGTGTCAAGCATCTGATTTTATCTTACCTACCAGCACCTGATTTTATCTTCTTATCTGCAGAATTTGTTTTCAATTTATTTTGTTATTTGTCTCATGTGTTCCTATGAAGTAGGGGCTTTCTGAGTAGTGATTTGTTACTGATTATTTTTAATAAATCCAGATCTGTTACTCCTAGATCTCAGAGTCAACTAGTTTTTAGGGAGTCATAGGTTAATCCTATCCTATATATGGCTATGGGCAGTATGTAGTACTTATCGAAAATCAATTCCAGTATTTCATTCTTGGAGATTCTCCCTTGGCAATTAATTCTTCTTCGAGTGAGATCCTTGCTCTTAAGAAATTATTAGATTTGTCCTATTATTGACCTTTTACTTCCAGCCATCTATCAGTCCTGAATTTCTTTCCCAACTTCAAATGCCAGGTTTGCCCCTTCACATCATTTGCTATTTTGTCGTTTACTTCTTTAAGAAACTTTGTCTCTCTAGCGGTCGTTTTGAGCTTTCTAATCTCTCACCCTAGAAATTCTTCTCCTCGATCTGCATTTTAAACTCATTGTTGCCTTTTGAAGGAATTTGTAATAATAATGAACTACATCAGGAGCCTGAATGATAATGGAAACTTTAGTATGCTTCTGTAATCTAAATGTATTGTGAACAACCATTAACCTTGAACCTGTGTGGGATATAATTCCAGATAAGCTTTCATGGCCAAGTAGAGCCTGAAATTCTTTTCAATCCTCAATACTGCGCCTTCAAACCTTAATTATTCAAATAACTTGCAGCCCATATTCCCACTTATAAAAGATTGCAACAGTGTTGTAGCATGGTTAAACGTGACGATTCACTTATGAGCTATATGTATGAATTTGATGCTGAAATATTCTTGCTGAATTTCTGTTGCTTTTGTTCTTTCCAAATCCAACTTAGACATCTGACCTGCTCTCAACAAAAGCTTTGTTCCTGTATTTGGTTTTCATAAATTACCTGTAATAACTCCTTTTAAACTAAAAACCTAGGAATATGTTGTCTTTGCTCTGCAAAGAATTTTGATTTCATAAAAATAGTCATAGCTCCTCTTTTATCCATATGTTGTGTCTTTCTTTCTATTTCACCTTTATCATCCACTACAACAGGATCTACGTTAGTCTGGTTTCACACCAAGAAGTTTTAAGCCAACAAGTTTCGGACCCTTAGTAATTGCTGCTTAATCTATTAAGCTCCCGATTCTGCTATTTCAGCACACTGTTATAGTGTCTCATTTTGGACTTTCAGGTGCTTCAAATTGCTTTTCAATTGTTCTGTCTTGCTTGCTATTTAGATGTTTTTGCATGTTGTTTTGATTTCTCAAATTTAGGATTTGGGTTACCACCAAAAGGGTCCACTACCTCTTACCTTTCTTCATCTTCAATGATCTGATCAGCTCCTATTGTCAAATGCTTAATGTTATCAAATTCCTAAGCATCTTCTAAATCTTGGTCAGAAGATTTTGCTTGAACAGTTGAATGAGAGTTGCCAATATCTTCACCACCCAAAACAAGCATTTTTATAGAGGCGATATTTGTTAAATTTGAGGAATCAAAATCAGAATATGATTTCCCCACAAGGTTTTTCCCTTGTTCTGTGTGTTGTTATGTCAGCCCCTTCATATTGCTTATTAGCTCCTTCGTCTATCTACCAAGTATAGCTGGTAGAATTTGAGGTAGAAATTTTATTCGTATTTGACTGATAGACATACATTAGCTCATATACAATAACCCTAGTACAAGATAGGAAATAAATTTAAACAAATTTGTTAGATACCATGATTTGTGGGATACTTTATCGTAATTTTATGGACATAATTAGTACCAGATTTTATGGACAATCATACATATTACGTCTTTCCACACTCCCCCTCAAGCTGTTGAATAGGTATTAAACATTCTCAGCTTGGACAAAATGCTTTGAAACATTGGATTGTTTAACCCTTTGATAAGTATGTCTGCAAGTTGACTTTGTGTAGATACGTAAGGTGTACAAATCAATCCCCTCTCCAATTTCTCCTTGATAAAGTGTCTGTCAACTTCGATATGCTTTGTTCTATCATGTTGTATTGGGTTGTGAGCTATATTGATGGTAGACCTATTGCCACAGTAGACTTTCATTGGGCCATTCCATCTGATCTTCAAAACTTCCAGAATAATCTTCAACCAAACTAGTTACCAAATAGCCTTACTCAACTTTGGAGAACAATTTGTCATTGAGATGGACGCGTTAGGGATAGGGATTGGGGCCTTCTTAATGCAAAAGGGTAGGTTGGTGGCCTATTTTAGCCAAGCAATTGAGGGGCGAGCAAGGTTGAAGTTGGTTTATACACACGAGCTCATAGCTCAAAAAAAAGTCTTTGTTGAACATAAATGGCCTCACTACTTGTTAGGAAGGAGATTTATAATTCAAATAAATCAAACGAGTCTGAAGCATCTTGTGGAACAACGGTTAATAATAGAGTAGCATCTGAAGTAGATCCCTAAGTTACTGGGATTTGAGTTCTAGAGAGTATAAACTAGGGGGTGACAATAAGGCAGCAAATGCATTGTCTAGAGTACCTAGTACCCATTCTTTTGAACATCATCGTGGCACAATGCTTTGATGTAGATGAGTTGATGCGTGAGGTGGACGAAGATTCCTAGTTTCTCGTTTGAATCCTTCCTTATAATTCCTCTCCATTGTTACCAAAGATTTTGGTAGAATTTCACAGTAGCTTAGTGGGGGGAACATTTTGGGTTTTTAAAAACATACAAGCAGGTCATGGTTGAGCTTTATTAGCTAGGAATGAAAGCAGATATCTAAAAGTTCGTAGAGAACTATGAAATGTGCCAACAAAATAAGAGATTATTCTTATCAACTACGAGGATGCTCCAACCCCTGTCGATACCGCAAGTGTGGGAAGATGTATTGATGGATTTTATCGAGGGCTTGCCAAAGTCAGCTGGTGTACCATCATCTTAGTTGTATTGGATAGGTTTAGTAAATATGCCCACTTCCTCCCCTTAAAGCATTTCTACTTTGAATGTGGTTGACGCCTTTGTGGAAAACATCATTAAACTTCATTGGTTTTCTAGGTCTATCGTTTCAAATCAAGATAATGGCCATATTTGGTTGATAGCTGTTCAGCTAAAAAAACAACTGATTGAATAAACTTAGCTGGTTGACCTCATTGACCAGCTATTTTAGTGTTTGGTAATCAGCTGATTAGGTCAGCTGATTGAACCCAATCCGCTGATTTTTAAAAAGCTCACGAGGAGTAGCTTTTTACTTCAGTTGATTGAACAAATGACATAAGTACCCTTCATTCTCAAACGTCAGCCATTGTAAGACAGCTTATATTGTGTTTTCTCGAGGTGTCTGCCTCTTACCACCTCTCAACATGGCGTCCACCTATTGGTTCGTGAGTTTTTTGACCACTAATTTGACAACTTTTTGTAGTCATGTAGAGGGAATGCCTCAATTACTAATCCTGGCACTCTAAGCTCATGGAAGATCCAACCTTATTTCAAAAACATGGGCAGAATTTGATATATCTATGTGCATCGAATAAATTTAAAGAAATATCGAAAATTTTAAAATTTAATTAAAAATTATTAAATAAATTTGACCAGAAAATTAATAATTGAAATTAAAAAGTTAAAAGTTTAAGATTTTTATAATTTATAATAAAAATTTCTTAAATGAGATTTTATGGATAAATTAAAGTTTCATAACAGAAGCTTTTAATCTTCACGGGATGGAAATTGGTGCACTAATGTTGTATTTCTCTTAGTTTAGAATTAGATCTTCTATTTCAATTATGATGTTCTTACCATATTCTATTAAATATCATTTACATATTTACGTAAATCTTATATAAATATATAAATAAAATTTAATAACATAAGTTGGATATAATTAGAAGAGAGGATTTGATGTATACGAGTTCACCTGCCAATACTGGAGTAAAATAAGACGAGCCTACTTTTATAAGTCATGTCTTCAAACTAATTTTATGAAACATCTCTAACAAACAACTAATACAATCTGCTGGTCAAATCAGCTGATATAATCAGCTATCTACCAACAGCTGATAGAATCAGCTAACAGCTAATACAATCAGCTGATTGCCAAACAAGGCCAAGGTTTTACGAGTGCTTTCTGGGCAAAATTACTCAGGCTAAAACAAACCAAATTACACTGTAGCACAACGTACCATCCTCAAATGAATGTCCAAACCAAGTTGTTAACAAGTGCCATGAGAATTATTTACGTTGCTTTGTGCTCATCCAACTGAAAACTTGGAGCCAATGGTTACATTGTTATGAATATTGATGTAACACAACCTTCCACACTTCTACTAAGCTCAACCCTTTCAAGGTGGTTTATGGTCAGGATTTGCTTCCCTTGTTGCACTACTCGCAATCTAGCACCTTTAACCCTATGGTGGAGGAGCAGTTAAAGGTTCGAGACATTATGTTTAAGGAGATAACATAACAGTTAGGTTTAGCTTAGACTTGTATGGAGAAACATGCAGGCCAACAAAACCTTGTGTACTTGAAGATTTGCCCCTATTGAAGCAAGTCATTAGCTCGAAGGATGAACGAATAACTGTCTCTTCGCTACTTTGATCCCTATCCTATTATTCAAAAAATCGAATCTGTAGCCTACAAACTAAACTCCCTAGTTCAGCTCTCATTCATCTATTTTTCCATGTTTCTCAGCTCAAGGCGGCTATCAAGGCCAACAAACTATGTCAAGACATTCCCCCAATCTTACAAGATGATTTAGAATGGAGGGTAGAGCCCGAGTCCATCTTGTACATGCATGTTGGAGGAAAATCAAATGTTGCAGCTGAAGTGTTGGTTAAATGGAAGGATCTGATAGACCAAAGGTGACTCAGGTTTATGCTAGGAGAAATAAACAGAAGGCAGGGGAGTAAAAGGGCCTAAGGGTAGTATAGGCTATTACTATATAATTAGTTAGTTGGTAAGGCTGACAACCAATCATCAGGTTGTCAGCATGCTAACCGAATCTGTTAGTAGCTACAGATTCGAATATAAATAAGAAATAGACAGAATAGTGAATCAGCTGAATAGAACAGTGTATGAGCCTAAGGCTGGAGGTGCTGGACCTCAAATACCAGCTGTATTCTTTCTAAGAAAATCAATAGTAGATACAGATTCCTTACTATATTTCCGGGTCCTATCAACTGGTATCAGAGCAGTTGATCCTGAGTAAATGGCAGCAAAAAAGGCGGATAATCGGATTGAGGGAATTGAGAAGGATCTGGAACTCCTTCTAGAAGAGACGGAGAGGAGATCCAGAAATCGATTAGTCATGCCCACCAGGAGTTTCAGGAGCAAATGCTTCGTTCCAACCAAGAATGGCAGAGACAAATGAACGACTGCAACTCAGAGTTTCAAAGGAAAATGGAGAGTGCTAATCAGGAAATGGGGGAGCAACTGAGGTCAGAGATTAAAAGTATGATGTTGTCGGTTCTGCAGACGTGGAAAAAAGGTGAGGGCATGGGCGGTCCGGATGAGATCCGACCCGAAGATAACCCACCCGAGCCCAGTCGCAGGAGAGAGTTGGGGAAGGAACCGGTGGAGCAGGAAGAACATTTCGAGAGTAACGATTTGAGGCATGAGGCCAGCTATCGCGTCGAACCACCTTTGGGGTTCGCACGCCAAGGAGACTTCTGACGGGACTGTCGAACCAGGCGGATCGAGATGCCGGTTTTTGGGGGGGACGATCCTGACGGGTGGATTTACCGAGTTGGGAGATTCTTCTCAGTGGGGAGGTTCACGGAAGCAGAGAAGATGGAGCTGGTGGGAATGAGCATGGAGAAGGAGGCACTAACTTGGTTTCGCTGGGTGGAGAGCCGTCGACCCATCTTGGACTGGCAAGAATGCAAGAAGCTGGTGACGCAGAAGTTTCGCCCAGCCCACGAAGGGACCCAGTGCCAGCGACTGCTAGCTGTGAAGCAGATCGGAACAGTGGCGGGATACACCAGTAAGTTTCTTGAACTAGCTGCTCCTCTCCCTGAACTTCCGGAGTCGGTGCTAGAGAGCACTTTTATGAACGGATTGGTGGAAGAGATCCGACTAGAGTTACAGATTCTGAAACCAAAGAATCTAGCCGAAATGATGGAATTGTCGCAGCAGGTGGAGGA
>JAOSBN010000178.1:6526071-6537614 GCA_027563595.1 Erythroxylum suave | reverse complement strand
CGTTAAAATCCTTCTCGACAATCCAAGGTCGTGTGATGAAAAGTCCTATACCCCTCAACAAATGCCACAAGAATTTTTGGGGTGCTTGTTGGGGGTTGCCATAAACAGCCGATAGTTCAAACGAATAAGACTGGTACTCGATTATGGCATGGATCGGTTGCTTATGAGCCAAGACAATCGATACGTTAAACTCCTGTTTCCATAGGAGCCAAATCCCGTCAGTAAAACCAGCGGCATCGACACGGAACGAAAAGTCAAAAGCAAGTTTATTAATGACTGCTTGTGCATGTTTCCTATTAATGCGAGTTTCAACAAAGATGACTAACCCTAGCCGATACTGGCGAATGTAATTCCTTAGGATGGGGAGCAACCGTGAGCCCCCGACCCCCTGATAATTTCAAAAGAGGACTAATATAAGAAAATCTGGAATTAGCATCCACATTCGTGGAGGTTGTCGGAATTACGTCCGACTCCATACTCATGTCGTCAACTTAGTTCTGGGGTCCAAAGACATCTTCCAGTCTCTACTTAGCCGAATAATCCATCATTCGGGAGTCAATGGCTCCTCGATTCGGAGGATCAGAAGGGGGAAGAGTGTTGACGGTTTCGGTGGGTGGAGGGCAGGCCGCGGTCCTCTCAATACCTTCCATGATGTGCCTTTGCGCTTCCTCAACCACTTCTGGTCCCTCAGCATTCGTGGCATATAACACTTCCTGATGAGAGCTAATGGCTACGACTTTATGTTGATCAGTGGGGGTAGGTTGTAGTGGGGTAGGAATTATTGGGCCGGAAAAGGTCAATGTGGGCTGGGTTGGGTTGGTAAGACCTGTGGACTTATGACCCACATTTTCTCCTTGGCAGCAAATCACTACCTGTGTTTGGGCCCATGGGACTGGAATCCCAACCCATGAGATAGTCTATGCGAGTCTGCCCTTAAGGGGCCTCGTGTGTCTAGAGTGGAGAACAACATCATTTGCAAGTTAAGAGCGTTGAAGATTGAATGGGTCTATTCTGGTGCGTCTGTGTCATCCATCAGCGCTCCGTATCTGGAGCCTTGCGTCTGGTCGCGTGTGTTCGAGGAGTGAGGTTGGCTCGTAGTCAAACGTTGGTGGATGGGACGTGGTTTTGACCGTTGGACTTGGATCCACGCTCCTAAACCGGTAATCGATGTGGCACTGCTCGTTGTGGGTAGGGTGCTGCTAGTACCGCTGTGGTGCAGCGTAGTCTGCTCACCCCTTGGTCCGAGACGCCTCTGTTTGCAACGTCAATGCCACCGCTAAGGTTGTTCAGAGGGGCAGGAGTGCATTTCCCAATGTCGTGGTCGACCATCCCACACCGGTAGCAGATCTGGGAGAGTCCCTTGTACGCTATCCACATTGTTTCACCATCGAGTTCCACTGTGGGTTGAAGGGTGAGCTCAGATTGATGTCAATAGCTATTCGGGCAAATTTGCCCCTCTGTGTTTGCAACGTTGCTTCATCGATTTTGATCGTGTTTCCCGGCAAGTTACCAAGAACCTCAAGGATTTGGGGGTATAGCGGGGTATGGGAAGGTCTGGGAAGCGAACCCAGACTACTGCATGTGGAGTTGTTCTTTGTGCTGGCCTGAATCTAGGAGTCCACCGCTGAACCGAAAAGGCGTGGCCAAAAATGATCCATGGTCTGTGGGTTAGAGCGTGCAGAAAATCGGTTTCGGTTTTGATTTTGATCAGGTAAAAATCGTAGTCCAGATCAACGATTTTCATCGGGCCTTTCGGTTGCCACAGTGTTTACAGGTGTTGGCTGAGGATTCGGTAGCCTATACTTCTACATAGCTATTTAACTACAATTGGGGGAGGCTCGCTTCCTTGCCTTCTGTGGTAACTCTTATATCGCCTTCCTTTATTTCAACAGGCTCTTCGGGTGTCCATTGCATTGTCGCCAGGTTATTCCCCCCTATTGATCCCGTAACATCGCCGCAATGTATGAGATGGGGAAATGAGGGGTAGCTTCGTTGCGACTCCTTATGCGACTTTTCTTTGGAGGCTGTCCATCTGGTTCGATCGGATTACTTGCTGTATGTGTTTGCATATTGTCTGAAAATTTGTGAATGTGTTTAGACTGTTGGGTGAATTGTGAATTGTGATTCCAGAAGGTTGCGTTGTGAAGCGATGAACAATAATTCAGAGCATATGAACAGTAATTCAGAGCTTCTTTGGAGTGCTCTAAGCTTTTAGGTTATTGAGCATTTTAACACTGAAGTTCCAAACGCTTACGAGTTTTTATAGGTCTCCGAAGGACCTTCTGATTTTCAGAAATGTAATTGATTACCATCGAAAGTTGTGTCTGATGGACACGTAATATTTCATTTAGTTAGAAGGCTTCTTTCGTGCTAATTCTTGTTGGGCTTTCAATATTGTTCTATGTCGGCACTAAAGGATGGTTGTACATTTTTGTTTGATTAGTTTCTATTGGCAATGGTGTGTATAGCGATGGGGCTAGGAGCAGCTTGTTTTTTGGGCCCAACCCACCCGTGCTGAGCCCAATTGAGCTAAAAAAAGTTAAAAATATAATTGAGTTGTGTTACTTTGATAAATTAATTCTTAAATAAAATGGTTAAGTTTTAACAAACTGTTGAAATGGGTGGAATCTTAATAAACTTAAATTTATTATGCTCAAGTTAGACTAAAGTTATTATTCTTACATGTGTCTGTGGATTAATGATTAGATTTGGGAGTACTAGTCTCATGGGGTGTAATTTAATTGCAAATAATTATCAAAATAATTCATTTTTTAGAAATTAAAACTGTAAAGTAAATTTTAAAAAAGATAATGAAAGCACGTGAGCACTAACCTAAACACAAATACTTGAAAGGAATTCAACATTATAAAGAGTTTGAAAATCATGCAGAAAATTGTCAAATAAGCAGCTAATTCGGTGTTTTTTTAAGATTAAAATTATGATTGTTCATATGTCACACAATGAACCATGTTGACCGGTGTAATTGAACTTCTATTAGAGAAGAGATTGTCCTACCCTTTCAGGTATTTATTTTAGTTGTATAATAAATTAGATGCCATCAAGGCTCATGATTTTATTTTCTTCGTGTTCTGTTCTGGCTATGCTAATGGGAATTTCCCCGAGGTCCAAACCAATTTAAAGATCCCTTCTTTCTTTCTTTTTCCTCGTTCTGTTTTGCCGTGGAAAATGAAAGTTGTATTTTTTCAAAAATAGAAGAAAAAACCTCAGATATGATTACATACACTCTCGCTTCTACTACAAAATGATTAATTAAAGCAGGTGTCTCACTGAAAGGAGTGTGAAGATTTTTAACAGTGAATGTAGGTCATACGTAACCTCGGATAACAATGTATCCCCCGCATGCTGCATCGCGAATACTTACCTTTGTGATAAAAATTAACGCAATTTTGCACTGTTGTAATATCTTTTTTAATGTTTTGATAAATAAACTCATTCCATTAAATGATTAGATCCGTTTGAAGTTCAGTATAACTAGAACACATTTATGTTCTTAAAACCCATTAAAGAGATGTCCATTTGCTCCGGCATTAGGTGATCGTTGATCAATTGAAGGAACTGAGCATCAAAAAGATTAGAAGGCGTACAATTCCCCAACCTCCCCAAACCTGCTGGGTTTAAAATTCGATTTATAGATGGAAAGTATGTCACAACCCCACATGAGAAAAATCACCACGTTTAATTAGCTGAACCCGTCCATCAAACAAGTTTCCATTAAAGATATTGCACATGGTGGGGTTAGGCTCTCATAGCTCGGGCTGTTACTCTTACCGCTACGGAAGCCCAGGTGGGTCCATTAAGGCTTCCTCTTTGTCACCATGTTTCCGCTTTGTCCTACCTGAAATCTTAAAATTAAAAAGAAGGCAGCCTTTCAATATCTTAATCTGATGACATATATATTGCACTCCCTAATGATACAGGTGGGCCTAATATCGGCTCCTTCGTGACGGCCTCCTTTCAATAATCTAGACCCCTTGAACATGAAGAAACAGGAAACACCGTACCATATATTTCACCATCAGAACCTTACATAAGCCCTGCAATGCATCCTAGTGTTTGTGGATACAGTTAGTTCCACGAGTTTCCTGAGACTGCCTTTTCAGTCCTTTTGTTTTGTTCCCCAGTTCCGTTCCTTACCCTACACTTGCAAAAAACGTTACTTCAAAATACAAAAGAAGTTAATCTTGTTCAATGGCTGAAAGGTTTCATGCTTTAATGTTATCTGTTCTGTTGGCATTACTTGGTTTGGTCGCAGGCAAGGAAGAGCCAAGTCTTTTTCTTTGTTCTTGTTCCTGTTTTACCTGCTGGTCTTGATCAAAGCACATCCCTTTATTTAAGATGTCGGAGTCATTTGGTATTGGGGCTTCAGAGCCAAATCTATTCCTATATATTACAACAAAAAATGTGGACATGTGCTTGGGAAAATGCCTGTACGCGTGAGGAAGTTTCATATGTGGTATGGATGATAGAGGACTTCGCCCTATGTGGTCTGGAGGTAGAGAGACATCGCCCATTGGTCTTTTTCCATGGCACGTAGCAAACTAACTAAACTGGTGCACCTACCATCAGAACCTGAAAAACTCTCATAAATGTCATACATATAGGATGATATATGCTGTCTGGAAAGTAATCTGATGAAAAAACATGAAATTAGTTTGGAAATAGACAAGTCGTTGAAAATTTCTGATGTTAGACGTTAATTTGTGAATGATGTTAAAAGACAAAATGAGTTCCTGTGCTGAGCGAGTCATTGAACATTTTTTCTTCCAAAAGAGAGCGTTTTGTCGACAAAAACAAATAGCTAGAAAACTCAGTTGCGTCCAACTTTATGCAAGTAATTCAACGATTATCAGGAACGTATAACTAATTATTCACTCAGGAGAGGTGCATGGAAGCTCAAGCTCTTTATGATGAAAATGATGATCCTTCCCTCCATCCTTTGAAATGTTTTGATATTCTCGAGATTATTTGGTTGTCCATCCCATATACCAAGCAAATCTTCACAAAATGCCAATATAAAGAAGATCCTCAGAACAACACTATGTTCTTAAATCTTCGTACCAGATGGACAAGAATCCCGAAGCTGCAGGCAAGAGAACAAAATCTTAATTTAACCCAAAAACTGAAAAGGGTAGGAACAATAGTTTCAAATGATGTTCTCCAACCTCATCGTAGTTTCAGCAACAAACTAGGTCCTAGACCATAGCAAGTCATTTTTTATCTTTTCGGGATACATTACAAACATCAAACTTTGTAGATACAGAAACCAATATTAAATTCCATCATATGGGTTAATGCTTCCAAAGTTAAAAGAACCAATGTATTGAATAATACTTGTAAAAAGAGGATATTACAGGCAATGAAAGCCGGAGCTTTGCATGTGCTCCTAACATGGTAGGACCGACATGAAGTTGCCTACTCCTAGTGTGTACGTCGACTTCTTGTCATGTATTTGAAGATGAAATTAGTTGCGTATTGATTACAAAATTTCGTAAATATAAAACTTGAAAAAAAAAAGGCGCACACCATTATAGACCAACCAGTATATTGAACTTTGAATAGATAACCCAAGAGAATGCTCAAAAACTCTCTCCTATAGAAACGACCATCTTATAGGACGTCTACTCTACATACATTCATACATATATATATATATATAAGGGCATTTGCAAGCATGCTACATAGATTGAAATATTATATGTGTACACAAAGCTTTCATTCTTTGATGAGTATTATTATCTTAATTATTGGCTGCAAAATAAAAGCCATAGCTAATCCCCTGCTCACTTCAACAATTTAAGAAGCATTGCCGTTTAGGATTGTTGGTTAATTAGTTGACAATATATAATACTTGCATAGTGTTATCCAAGTATATATCTCAAAACTCTCTACTTTCCTATTTTTTTGAAAAGGTGAAAAAGAATAAGAAACTTGGCAAGCATGTATAGAATCTGACTCATGCATTGATTGACTCTCTGTTCTCAATGATTGAGGTTTCATTCAACAGATAAGTGTTAGTGTGTTGGCAACTCTAGAATCATATACTAAACCATGACACGTCTATATGGAAAAGTACCATCTAGCAATATTGTCCTGACAAAATAAACATAAACAAGACAGAATAAGACAGAATAAAAGAAGTCTCTTGCAATTTGAAAACAACAGTAGGTATAATGTAGAAATTTAAAAGCTAAGGGAAGAGAAAGAATGACACAAATAATTTATATTGATTCGACTTATAACTAAGTTTACGTCCAGTCCTCAAGTATCTAATTTGAGTATTGTACTAAAAATCTCCAAATAGTAATTTAACGAGCTTCTCCAAACTCATAAGTATATCTTTTATAAGGTACTTTAATATTCTACACTAGTAGTATTTGACTAGCTTCTACAAGTTCTCAACAAATGAAATGAGATATGCTCAATATGAGCTTCAACGAATAACGATCTTTCTCAATAGAGTATTTCACTTTCTAAAGCACAGAGAGTATGACTTTAGAGAGTATTGATGCTACTGATGTATTTTAGAAAATCTGGTGAATAATTGAATGCAGTAGCTCTCCCTTAAATAGGAACTTCCTTTTACTAGTCTTTACTTACAATTTTATCATGGACTAACTAACTGAATCGACTTTGAGTTTGTTAAAACGTCTTCCTCACTATCTTTCATAATATCTTCAATTATTTGGTTGTTTGGATAATCTTCTGACTGGGTCTCGAAGCCAACCATCGGATCAGGTAAATAACAAGTTCCTTCGTTCGTACAGAGATGACAGGGATTATCCATTCTAGATTTTCTAGAATCATTTTTTATTTTTCAAATAAGTTTGTTAAGATGGTTCCTTCAAAATAGGAATTGTTAAATGTTTATTTTCATTTCAAATAGATAACTAAATTATATAACCTCTTTTGATATCGTTATCGTTATGAATAAATGAGATAATCCAGTTAAATAAATCTAAATATTTGAAATGTTATATTATTGATTGTTATCATGAAAATCATTAAAATAAAAGTCTTGAGCTAACAATCTCCTCCTTTTTATGTGGACAAGCAATAGCAGATATATTTTTCAAAGATTCAAGTAACTGTGAAGGATTTCGAAAAGTACCTATAATCTTTATATGTCTTTACTCACAACCATGATTAGAAGGAACCTCTACTACCATTAAGAAATTTAGATTCAATCATATGGTTAAACATATGAATATTAAACCTAATATCAAGTCCCTATTATATTAACAAATTTCAGAACATAAAAGCATTTTAAAATTAGCAAAATATATCATCTATCATCTCTTCTCTACTCTCCCCCTTTGCTATTATCAAAAAAAAGGGAAAGAAATTAAACATATATCAAATAGAAGAACCATGTAATCATAAAAGAGATAGTGTAAAATAAATATTCAAGGGTAAAATTTGGTCACCATAAACTATAAATAAGACTAAACATGCAAACAAAGTCATCAATACCAATATTCAGGCCATCACGAAATATTCAAGATTAAAATTCACAATATATTCAATATAAAACAAATGGTTTGTAAGAAAAATATTCCTTGAGAGTGTTAATGAGGGTTCAAGTAAGATCTTCATGTCATTGATTTGTCCCTGCATGTAGGTCATTGCAGCATACATTTGGTCTTAAGTGAGCATGATGTCTCACAGCTGTTGTTGAAACATAAGTGTGTTGGCATCTTTAGAGGTAAGGGGATTTTGGCTCTTTTGAGTAGGTCCCATGACCTCTGCAACTCGTTATGTCTTCTTGTCCACCCAGACATTGTCTTTTAGCTTGTATTGCAATTGAAAGGAATGGAAGAATGGTATTTGACAAGCTCATACCATTCCAAATTGTCAAACAAAACACCGTAATGGGAAAGTATTTCATCAAAAACATCCTATAAGGCAAACACCCATGGGTGTTCTTATGACTCCCTTTATCTAACATAAATCAAATAACCATAGCAGGCAGATTCATCTGATTACCTTTGAGTAGATTGTAGATAACATAGGTGTCTAGGAGACTGCGTCTTTCAACAGAGCTAAAGTATGGGAAAATTGATGTGGCAAAAAGTGATGCAAGGCATCTTTGTAGAAGATCCAACTGTTTACACCGGGGTCTTTCATCTTGGGTGTTTTCAGTATGAAAACAGATAGATTGAACAACTTCTGCTAGGTCCTAGTCAGCAACGCCCCATTTGTGAAAGGAAAAATTAGTGCAACCAATAGGGGGCATGTCCAGTAAATTTCCCAATATCTCTTTTGTTATCAAAATCTAACACTCATAAATCCATAAGACAATCGCCAATTTTCCATCAATAATATCTTTTCTCATGTGAGTGTAGCAACTACCTTTTGTTTCTTGTAGTGCATTTTATATCTTGCTTCACAAGATTTTAGGAGGTATTGTGGGCTCTCCTTTCTTTTATACATAGATGTTCTTTTTCTTAGATCTTTTTGTAGGAGCCTCGGGGATTTCTTTGAAGAGAGGTTCCTCTAAAGTATAGGATTCCCTTCGGGCTCTTCAATAATAGGTGTCTTGCCTCTTCTTATTTCTTCTCTTCTTCTTTTTTGTGGCACTTATGCTTGCCTCGATTCATCATCGAGGTTAGAGTTCTTTTCTTTTTCAACCAAGCCTCTTTCTTAGCCTACGTTGTGGAGATACTACTTCTAGTTCATGGTCTTCTGACCAAGTGAACAAGTTCCTCTTCAGAATCATCATTAGGGATAATCCATCATTCTTTAAAAAATTTTGGAACAGTTTGACCAGGTTAAGGAGTTGATGATGATCATGGTCAAGAAATTTGAGGAGTTGGAGTCGGCTTGTGTATTAGTGGTGATGAAGGTGAAGGCGTGAATAATGGAGAATAAAATCTTGTAGTTGGAGAATAAGATAGGGTACTTACTTTCTCCGATATGATAGGCAACTCCCCTTTACTATATGCTTTCTCTACTCGAGTAGGCTTCTCTTCACTTAAAGATTCCTTTTATTCTTCTTCTACTTCTGACGAACTAGGGTTTGAGTCGTTAGAGTCAGGGTTTTCTTCGTTAGACTTATTTTTAGAGTCATATCTTTGTTTAGTCTTTAATTCATGGAGTTGGGTAGATGAATTGGAAGTCGTCTCTTCCAATAACGACAATGGTGGCACGTTCTTCTTCTTTCTTTCATACATGTGTAAAGGTTTCTTTTGTGTCGATTTTCCAAAAAAAGGGGGCCTTTTTATTGAGAGGAAGCAATGGGTTCAGTATAAGTCTTTGGTGATTCTAGTGTGGGTGACATGGAAAGATTGTAAAACAAAAGATTCAAGCTCTTGTTCATGGTGTAATGTTTCGTCCTGGCTCAAAGTGGGATTGTTTGATTTCTTTTGAACTTTGGACTTTGCTCGTCCCATTTCAAAGAAAGACGTTGGAAATTTTATGTTTGAAAAAAATTGAGAAAGGAAGAGTTCAATTGTAGTGAGAGAGAAGGAGCTTCAAGGGATGAAGATAAGTTAAAGGAAGGAATTGTTTCAAGATATGCCAAAAGGTTTCTAAGAGTGGGTTTTGTGTGAAGATGAAAGATCACACACGTTCTCAGAGGTGTGATTGCTTCTTGTATCTTTTGTCAGTAGTGGATTGAAAACTGACAGTACTGCGCATGTGTTTTCAAAATATGAAATTGGATCGTTTAGTAACTACACCTTCTAAACAAGGTTACTCTTCCCTTTTTGAATTGATAGGAGCCTTCAAAGTAATACTATAGAAGGCGTATGCTAATATCTTACTGTTGGTTATAGCCTTAAGCTACAAGTCTAACTTTATTTCTTACCAACTTACCATTTTCGTCAAGTTTGTTTCTAAATATCCAACGAGTTATAAAGACTGATTTGTTTTGTGGATAGGGTACTAGATTCCAAACCTAGTTCCTGTCAAATTGGTTTAGTTTGTCTTTCATAGCTACAAACCAGCTTTGATTAGCAAATACCTCTTCAACTGTCTTTGGTTCTAGATGTGAAATAAAGGTAACATGATTATTTTTTGAAGGAGGCTCTGGTTCTTAAACCTTCTACACGATCTCCTGGAATATACTGAAGTGTATTAAGACCTCTCTATTCTCTTAGCATCCTTCTGCTTTGAATATCTAGTGTCCTTTGTTGTATAAGTGCCTATTAAGGTGTACTTGGAAAAAGAGTCTTTTCTGTCTTAGCTTCAAAAGGACCTTCTTGATCTGCAGGCACTATTGTTGCAGTATGAGTTTGTAGCGTGTCTTTAGGGACCAAAGGATGCTCTTCATCATCTTAATCAACAACTATTGTTGAGGGCAGTGCTTCATTAAATACTACATATATTGATTCTTCTATCATCTTGGTTTTCTTGTTATAAAATTTAAATCCTTTTCTAGCAATGCTATATCCCAGAAAAATAGCTTCATCAAACCTTGCATCAAATTTGTTATAGTTGTCCTTACTATTATTTAACACAAAACACTTGCAGCTAAATGCTCGAAAGCAGGCAACATTCAACTTTCTTCCTTTCCACAGCTCATAAGGGGTCTTTTTGAGAATAGGCTTTATAATGCATATGTTCAGAATGTAACAAGCAGTAGATAGCTTCTGCCTAATAGTCATGAGGTAGACCACTTTCATATAGCATGGTACTAACTATATCAGCAAGGGTCCTGTTCTTTCTCTCAACAACTCCATTCTGCTGAAGAGTCCTTGGACATGAGAAATTATGAGTTATATCCTTATCATCACAGAAATCTTCAAACTTTTTGTAATCAAATTCTTTTCAATGGTCACTTTGAATTAAAGTAACATAGTACCCTTTTCTATATGAATTTTCTGCAATATCATCCTTATTTGCCAGGAAATAAACCTATGTAAATTTAGAGTAATCATCTATTATAACAAAACCATAATTTTTTCCAAAAAAACTTTAAGTTGTAGTGGGACCAAATAAATCCATATGTATGAGCCCAAACGATTGGTTAGTAAATACAAGATTTTTTGGTAGAAAGCTACTTTTAACTTATTTTCCTTTTAAGCATGGTTCACAAACCTAATTATTCTCAAAGGTTAAATTTGGTAAACCTCTTACTAATTCATTCTTGGATAATTTTGATAAAATTCTCATGCAACCGTGTTTAAATCTTCTATGTCAGATTAATGAGTGATTTTCTAAAGGAACAAAGTTCTTAACTTCTTAAAAGATAAGTCTTCAAGTTGAGCACAATATATATTTTGATTTTTAGGACTAACAAATACCATGTTATCATCGTGATTATCAATTATTTCACAATGAGATAAATAAGATGTGACTCTATATCTCTTCTCACATAACTGACTTACACTCAGAATGTTATGTTTCAAACCATCAACATAGAAAACATTATCAATAGAATTAGAGTCCAAGGCACCAATTTTACCAATTTTAGTGACCATTGCTTTGTTTTTGTTAAAAAAGACAACATTACCTCCATCTTTGCTTTCAATATAGTTGAAGTGTAATATTTCACCTATCATATGTCATGAATAGTCACTTTC
>JAOSBN010000178.1:6513157-6525971 GCA_027563595.1 Erythroxylum suave | reverse complement strand
ACATTACCTCCATCTTTGCTTTCAATATAGTTGAAGTGTAATATTTCACCTATCATATGTCATGAATAGTCACTTTCTTTTGTCACTGTTCTGAAGCAGATTTGTAGAATGTACTATCTCAATTTAGGTACTCAAAATTTTCTAGGTCCTTTAAGGACGTTAGTAGTATGACCTTTTGGTCTCTAAATATATATTTTAGACAATTTACTCATTCTACTTATGTTATAAGAGTGACTAATATGCCTATGTTTGCCACAACAGAAGCACAAAATAGATGGAGAGTTATTGTCATTTTTGCCATACATTAGGTTACTATTGTTTTGATTATAACTATTGTTATTTTTAAGAAAGAAGTTCTTGCACATCTTAATTTTATGATTTTCATCATATACTATTCTTTCCTTATCAAAGACTCATTTACCATTACCAAATAATGCATCAAGATTATTCCTTCCATCAACAACATTATATAGATCCTTTTCTAGAGATATGATTTTTCCAACAAATTTCTCTTTTTCATATTTTAACTGATTACATGCAAATTCTAGTTTAATAACCTTTTCTTCTAATTGTTTTACTTTTTCAGAATCATTCTTGAGTAATGCATTTTCTACCTGAGTTGCTTTTTCTTCCAAAAATTTTTTTTCGAATACCTTTTGCTTATAGTTATTTTCAATCTTAGTAAGAGACATATTCTTGGACAACGGATTCTTATTCAGTGATTCTAGTGATTTAATTTTACTCTTCAAATATGCATCATTGTTTTTAGACTTCTCAACCTCTTTAAAATATTGCCCAGTTAATTTCTTATACTAAGCATACATTTCATGATATGCATCTCTTATTTCATCAATTTCATATCAGAGTCAGAACTGTATACCTTATCTTCTCCTAAATAAGCCATAAGACAAATATTGCTTACTTCTTTAGGCTCTTCTTCATCAAAATTTTCAAAATCTTCATCAGACAAAGCTGCAATCATAACTTACTTTCTAGATCTTCTATTTTCAGTTTGTCTTTTTAAAAAAGGAGTGAACATTTTGGTTTGGTGTGTCCAGGCTTCTTACAGTGATAGCATATAATTTGAGTATCTTGTGTATTGTTACTTCCTTTTGGCCTGTTGTTTCCAAATTTCTTGTTTCCTTCTCTTTTCTTTATCAGCTTCTTTTTGTATAAATATGCATACTTTCTAACCATAAGATTGAATTCATTATCTTCATCTATCTGCAACTCAGTGTTGCTTTCATCACCATTTGATGGAGCTGATTCATCAACAACTTTTAGATCCATTCCTCTTCTGTAGGAGAATCCTTCATCTCATATGAGCTTTGTCTTATAGATCATCAAGTTTCATCTTAGCTAATTAAGTTAAATAATGTCTAGATTCTTTGCAGTTTCTAAAGCTGTTACTTTTGGGTCTCCATTGTTTTGACAGTGAACTTAGGATCTTTGTTATAAGCTCATCATTGGGATATATCTTTCCCACGTTCTTCAAGACTGTGACGATATTGTTGAAACGTCCAAAAAATTTGTTTATGGTCTCTCTCTATTTTATGCTAATAGTTTCGTATTGATGTGCTAAAAGACCTATCATATGTTTCTTTACCTCATTTGGTCCTTCAAAGGTAACCTAAAGTTTGTCTCACATTTCCTTTGCTGTGGAACCATAGGATATCTTGTCATATTCTTCTGGAGAGAGTGCATAAATTAGATGATGTCTTGCTTTAGCATTCAGCTGTGCATTTCTTCTATTAGCATCAATCCACATCTTTACATCATTAGTAGCAGGAAATGTATCTCTTACTTTGATAGCTTTCCAGACTTCAATATCCGTAGATTGGAGATAGATTGTCATTCTCTTCTTCCAAAAGGAATAGTTGTTTCCATTACAATAAGTAGACTTTGTCACAGATTGTCCTTTAAGACTTTTTAAGTTGTTTGCTATGATTTATCACATACTGCAAAACACAATAAATGTCAAACCAAGTTCTGATACTAAATGATAAAGCAAACATACACAAGAAGGGGGTGAATTGAGTGTAACTTGAAAATTTTTTCAATATACTATCAATTCGTAAAAACTATAGATGATCGTTAAAATTTAAAATAAAAGGAGCCTCTTGCAATTTGAAAACAACAGTAGCT
The DNA here is from genome assembly GCA_027563595.1 of Erythroxylum suave. NCBI lineage: Eukaryota > Viridiplantae > Streptophyta > Magnoliopsida > Malpighiales > Erythroxylaceae > Erythroxylum > Erythroxylum suave. The sequence goes on along the minus strand of JAOSBN010000178.1, from coordinate 6,523,826 downwards.
ATAACGTGGAAATTTAAAAGCTAAGGGAAGAGAAAGAATGAAACAACCAATTTATATTGGTTCAGCTTATAACCAAGTTCAGTTCCCAAGTATCCAACTTGAATAATTTCCTAAAAATCTCCAAGTAGTAATTTGACGAGCCTCCCCAAACTTACAAGTACATCTTTTACAAGGTTCTTTGACATTCCACACTAGTAGTATTTGACCAACGTCTACAATTTCTCAATAAATGAAAGTGATATATGCTTAATATGAGCTTTAATGAATAATGATCTTTCTCAATAGAGTGTTTTCACTTTCTAAAGCACAAAGAGTATGACTTTTGGGAGTACTGATGCTATTGATGTATTTCAAAAAATCTGGTGAATAATTGAATGTGGTAGCTCTCCCTTAAATAGGAATTTCCTTTTACTATTTGTTGCTTCAATTTTATCATAGACTAATTGACTGAATTAACTTTGAATATGTTAAAACTTCTTCCTCACTATCTTTGACAATATCTTCAAATATCTAGTTGTTTGCATAGTCTTTTAACTATGTCTCGAATCCAATTGTCAGATCACGTGAATAGCAGATTCCTTCGTCTATACAGAGATGATAGGGACTATCCATTCCAGATTTTGTAGAGATGTTTCTAATTTTTCAAATAAGGTTGTTAAGATGGTTTATGTAAAATGAGAATTGTTAAATGTTTATCCTTTCATTTCAAATAAATAACTAAATTATATACCCTCTTTTTATATCATTATCTTTCTGAATAAATAAGATAATCTAATTGAATATTTGAAATGTTATATTATTGATCGTTATCATCAAAATCATTAAAATAAAAGCCTTGAGCTAACATGATAGAGTTGTGAAATGTTTAAGTCAGTTTTCACACTTAATCTCTTAATTAGCCCGATGTTGTTCCTCTACTAATATATTATTCTCAATATATTTTTTCCCTTTTCTATGTTCATAGAGACTTATTTTGCTATTAATAGCTTCTTATATGAATTTATCCAACCTTTCATAGAGTTTCTAAAATGATTGTTCAATATTGCGTATTCGTGAAATTGGTAATACATGGGGTAATTTGTTAATGATCAAATCAACATTAGATATAAATTAGAATGAAGGGCTTATTACATTTCCTAACAAATCTTTATTTTAGTGCTCCAATGTATCTTAATTTCTTTCGGTTAATTAGGAGACATTAATCCCTACGTATCTCATACAAACTTCTAATTTCTTATGACACCTGACATGTAAAAAGGAATGCTATATAAAAATTAAACAGTTCCGTATTACTGAGATCTCATTTAGGTTATTATACTTTTAGTTTAATTTAAAAAATAATTAATGAGAAGCAATGTTTTCTATATATATGATGTCTTTTCGAATATAAACATTGAGCAATAAAATAGATTCACCAAATGTAGAGAAAAGTAAAAGACAAACTATAAGGTTCACTGAATGGACGAATCAGAAAAAGTGAAGGTAGTCGAAGAAAACTATAAAGAAGGTATTCTAAATGAGTCGAGGAAGAAAATATGAGTCGTGAATCCACATAAATAGATAACTGAGATTCAATAGAACATGATAAAGACAAGAGAAAGGGGCAGAAGATTTGAGGGCAGAAAACACGGGGTTTTTTGGGAAGCTGATCATATCATAAATGTCTGAACTTAAGTAAATGACCAATTTTGCATGCATGTCAACCTCATGCTTCTTTAATTATGGTCCTCATTCCCATGTGAACCATCCTCCCTTTTCTTTCTATGAGCACACAGCACATCACCCTTCATGTTTCCCAATATTATCCAAATCTCATAGCTTTTCGGTGGTAGTTTCATACAGAGATCCAGAGCGATTCTGTTTTTATTTTTATTTTCTATACGTAACATGAATGACGTCCATGTCTAACATTGATCATCTCAAACAATTTCTGGCAAGAAGTGCATGCCTTCGTCGAGGCCTCATTAATCAGCTGTGTCACTCCAATATCATCTAAGAACGAAGGAAGGGACAAGGCAGCCATATATGTCATTCTTTTTCCTTTTTGGTTTGTCACTCTTCAAAGCAAGAATTTCTTTACATGTGCGAAAGAAAACATACTTATCGCCTATTCTCTTTCTATCAAGAGCATTCATATATTAGGAGTCCACCACGTGCATATGCAACCATCATGTCATGTAACATAAAGATTAAGGTCAATCAACTCAAAGTTTCTTTTTGTAATTCTAATAGGATCTTCATACTTATGAAAGAACAATACCTGGTTAAGACGACATATATTAAATAAATTTGGTTCTTCTACTTATCCAAAGAACCTAATGATCATAATGAAACATGGAACTTAAATTCCAAACTGGCGACAATGAAGGGAACACTCGTAAAATATAAATTAATGGTGTAAAGAAGCGGTTGAAAGATGCATGTGGGTGGTTGAGGCCCACTGCCACTGCCCCTTAACTTAAAGGTTGGCGTAGAACTACCACATGTGCGGCAGCAGCTTCGTTTCCTGACTAAAGTTTCCTGTGTCCTATTTTGGCCGGCTACTAGTAGCTCACCTTCACCTACTGTGTTTTTCTTCTATATATGCCCTCTTTGGCTCTCTTACTTTTCGTATACTTACTACTCCCACTACTAGTCTTCTACATCACAAGCTATACTTATACCTCCTCTTGTCTTTGCCTTCTAGACTCTGCTAGTTCATCTAACTAGCTAAATGGCTGCTACAACAGTTTCTCTAGCTTTACTTCTCTTTAGCAGCTTATTATCTCTACACTTTAACGGCATTTTGTGTGATTATGGAGGGTGGCAGAGTGGTCACGCAACCTTCTACGGTGGTGGGGATGCTTCTGGCACAATGGGTAAGTTCTATACTCTACTGGTTGAAGAACTATCAAGAGAATATTAATATGGTACTGTTAAGAGCATGTCAAAAACTGATAATAATTTGTATTCACAGGAGGGGCTTGTGGATATGGTAATCTGTACAGCCAAGGCTATGGAACCAACACTGCAGCACTAAGCACAGCTTTATTCAACAATGGCTTGAGCTGCGGTTCTTGTTATGAAATGAGATGCGACGATGACTCCAGATGGTGTCTCCCTCGGACCATTACTGTTACTGCCACCAACTTTTGCCCTCCTAACATGGCTTTGCCCAACAACAACGGTGGCTGGTGCAATCCCCCTCTCCAGCACTTCGACCTCGCCGAACCTGCTTTCTTGCAAATTGCTCAATATCGTGCCGGAATCGTGCCTGTAGCCTTCAGAAGGTTAGTTTCTTAGCTGCCAAATTGGCTATGAAAGTTCTAAATAAGAGATTGGAATCACATAGATTCGCGGACCAGGCTAATTAGCGTTTGTGTTTGTTGTATGGCAGAGTTCCTTGTGTGAAGAAAGGAGGAATAAGATTTACCATAAATGGGCATTCATACTTCAACCTGGTTTTGATAACCAATGTGGGAGGAGCAGGAGATGTGCATTCAGTTTCAATCAAAGGGTCCAAAACAGGGTGGCAATCCATGTCAAGAAACTGGGGACAGAACTGGCAGGGCAACTCCTACCTTAATGGTCAAAGCTTGTCCTTCCAGGTTACCACCAGTGATGGTAGAACTGTCACAAGTTATAACGTGGTTCCTGCTGGTTGGCAATTTGGTCAGACTTTTGAAGGAGGCCAATTTTAGTATTTAAATTTAACCTTTTTCCGATTGGAAATTTGTATATGTACGCACCAGTAGCAGTAGAGAAGCAGCCTTGGAAAGCAGAGGTAGCTAATTAGTACCACCCGCTTTAGGCCTTCCACCCACATCTATTTAGCTTATTAGAATTAATGTTTTCTTCTTCCCTTTTCTGCATAAACTGGCAAAGCTATTTTGTCTCTCATTCAATAGGAACTAAAACCGTTTACTTCTTCCATGTCTTATGATGTGCGACATCAAATATAAAGTGTTGTTTTTAATTTAAGGAAAAAATATTATATTTTATTTTACTGAAACAAAATTTTGCCTGCGTAAACCATGTTGACCTCGCAGACACTCATAACGAATAATATGGACTGGATAGGATCCAAATAATTAAATATCAAACCCAAGAGTTTCATTGGGTTAATTGTTACCGGGTCTGTTCAGTCTTAGTTTTGGATTTGGACACAACTGATGGGCCACGTAGGTACTTGTTTAGTGAGATAATTCCTAATCGAGCTCACATGGTTTGAGTTCTTACAAGGCTTTTTTCTTTTTAATGGAAAATAACTAAGTTTTGTAAACGAAAATGTGTAAAACGTTTGTCTACTATTTTCTATATATATATATAAAAGAAAGAAACAGAGTTCCATTTTGCGAAAGTCGAAGGATGGTATGCAATCTTCCTTTATATTTTATAAAAGGTTAGTTGTATCATTTATATTATTAAAGAATTTAACGTTAAATTAATAATAATAAGAATATTATTATTAAAGTTATAAATTTAATTTTTATAAAAATAAATATCTAAATTCTTATAAGAATATTCAACAAAATACTCAGAAATACAATATTAATATTTTTATAATTTTTTTAAATAATACCTCATAAGTTATTGTAGATATCAACAGCTAATACTAAATAGTTAATTTTATCAAATATCTTTAATAAATAATTGATGTTATCCGTTGGTCAAATTAGCTAATAATTAATACTACTTGCTGTTTACCAACCAAGAACATAATATATTATAAATATGTGACCATAATGTTACTTCGTCGCTTGGCCAAAGGCTCACTCTCTTTACGTAAAGAACATGAGCAGAAATATTAAATATAATGTCCTTAATTAACAAGTTAGAATAACGGGCAATAGATCCTAATTAAAGAAAGATATTAAACAAATCAAAAACTCTAATTTAGTGGCAGTAACTGGGAAGTGTGTTAGGATGAGTTCCGTTATGGAACTCCACAAGTTTGACCAAAGATAATAACGGCAATGTTATTTTCTTTACTAAAATACAATACAGTTACTGAATTAAAAATAAATAATCGCTAACAAACCTTATCTTGCTTAACAGTTATTTTATCCTTTCCTCTCCTCGTTCTTATATAATGCTTACTCCATTCATTTTCTTTTTGCCATATTAAGATTTTACAAACATATCTTCTTAGAAATGAAAGAAAAAATCACCTAAAGACATTGTGGATGTTTTATTCCAAAAATGTGTAAGTTGTGAATTATATGACTATGTATGATCCCCGGAATAAACGCCCCTTAGTTAAAATCTAACCTATCACTTCACTATACTAATATAATAGCGTCACTCTTCCTTTCACTAGTCTACAAAACAACTAACATTTACAAGAAAATAACATTCACGTTATTTTGTTTTTTTGTCTTTATTCTCTTCTGGGCCTTCTAAGTTTCACATTGTTTTCGATTCAATTCTCACTTCTAAAGGTACTTCTGAATCTTGTTTCTTATGTTTTTAATGATTTTCTGTGCGCTTTTTTGTTGAAAACTTGTGGGTATATACTCCTTGAATCATATATGTTGCCCCCCTGTAATGGGTTGAGTATGGTTTATTTTGTAGGATTTGAGGTTGGTGGATCCCGATCGGTGTAGAAGAGGAAGACATAACAAAATAATAATATATACGAGAAAGAAAAAAGAGTTTTGGAGTGGTGAAGATGAGTGAGAACCAGAGGTTCCAGTTGGGGACTATCGGGGCTTTGAGTTTATCAGTCGTTTCGTCTGTGTCGATAGTGATTTGCAACAAGGCCCTTATTAGCACACTCGGGTTCACCTTCGGTGAGTCAACTTCTTTCAGTTTCTTATCATATTTTCTGTGCTGGATTCATCTGGTTGCTTTCTTGATTGATGTTGAGCATTGACCTCTATGATGAGGTTTATTTAACGTGGTTTTTAGGTTATCAGTTGTTATTGTTAAATCTAAAGTAAGTTCTGCATTTTAAAAGCCCTACCGAGATGATATTGGTTTTGAGGGTTCTGTAGAAAAGAAAAGGGAAGAAATTTTGAAGTGAACGGAGTGCTGCTTGATTATCGTTTGGTGTCCGTATCATTCTGACTTTAGTTGCTAAAGACATATACATCATCAATTGGAAAAATATGATACTTGGATAGGATGTAAGCTAACGATGTTAAAATAAGATGGTTAATTCAGTTTTCTGCTAATTTGTACCTAAATGGTTGGTGAATATCTGAAATCGCAACTGGTCAATTTAATTTGATTTCAAGGACATTCTGATTTATTGAAATCGGAAAAGAAAAAGAAACTCCAAATCTGTGTATTAATGATGGGAGAGAATATAGAAATTGATAAGTATGTTAGGTTTCACTTTTATGGCTTTGCCTTTATGGACATTCAACAAGAGAAATGCTCATAGAAAAGAAAAGATGTAACTCTAACTAGTTCCTGAGCATCTCAAATCTAAAATCATAGTATTGCCTATATGAAATTGTGCTTTTCTTTTCCATCACTCTTTTTGCTTGCATTTAGAATGTTCTGAATTGGAATGGAGCAATCTTAATCATTGCTTGTCTCTGGCATGGTTGCATCTGCTTCTAATTTGATTTGGGTACCACATTTTTATATATTTTCTGAGGCATGATGCCTGACATTGATTACATGTACTACTTCAGATTATGTTTGAATTCACTCTTGACAGTTGTTCGTGAGCTTATTAATCATTGTAATGTGGCTTACAGCCACTTTACACCTGGTTTCTGATCATTACTGTGTTCACTAAGCCATACTTTTGGGGATTTTGTTTATCATACTGATTTTGACTCATGAAGGATGCAGCCACTACATTGACAAGCTGGCATCTATTGGTGACATTTTGTTCACTTCATGTGGCATTATGGATGAAATTGTTTGAGCACAAGCCTTTTGATGCTAGAGCTGTGATGGGATTTGGCGTATTAAATGGAATTTCCATTGGGCTTTTGAATCTTAGCTTGGGTTTCAATTCTGTAGGCTTCTATCAGGTACATTCATTGTCTTTGAGTGTTACTGTTAGTGCAGAAGAATATCACCTTTATTTTGATGTCAATCAATTGCCATGTTGTTAAATATTGCTTTGTTTTGACAATCGCCCCATGTATGAGAATCAAAGACATTTTGGAGTTATTTGTGTTTTAAGGAATGGTTCATTAGTTCTGTGCAGGAATTGAATAGTGAAACATATTTCATGCATATGGTTTTGATGGCCATGTTTGGTTAGTTCCTTTTTCTCAAATTTTTGATAGTAGATTTTCCTAATGTGTGAATCAAATGTAGATAGTTACATTGACCTTTCAACTTCGTGATTACTGACATGCAGTTATCCCATCTTTTAAAATTCTGTATGTGGACCTTAAGAAAGTTCTCTCTTCTCTATATCTTTGTCTCTCTTCTAGCCTATTCATTTATTTGTTCACTTTATTTGATTATGTCTATTGTTGTTGAATCTTTTTCTAGGGAATCTCATCTCAAACTTGGAAGCTTCAAATTTCGTGTGAATATACTATTAGTGAATATATAAAAGCAATTAAGTTGATCTCAAACAATAGCTTAAGCTATTGTAGCGAAATGGTCACTTAACATGATATCAGAGCCTTTATGACCAAACGACCTTGAGTTTAAATCCTACCACCTACCTATTTATCATCAAATTAATTCAACACATGGTAGAGTGAGCCTGTGCAACTTTCAAACCTAAAGTGCTTTCACTTGAAGGGGGTGTTAGTGAATATATAAAACCAATTAAGTTGGCCTCCCAATATAGCTTAAGCTATTGTAGTGAAATAGTCGCTTAACATATACTGGTGTAAATTGCAATTTTGCTAAAGCATCATTTTTTTAAATTTAGCTGGAGCTTACACTCATAATTATTGAATTTCATCATTAGTAGGAGTATTAACTCTGAATTTTCTTCTCTTATTTTCTAAATTTAAGATGACAAAATTGGCCATCATCCCTTGTACCGTTCTTTTGGAGACACTTTTCTTCAGGAAGAAATTCAGGTGAGACTTATTACTTTTGATCTTTGTGGTTTGATGCATATATTGCTCATTCTTTGATCTTCAGGTCTATTGAAGAGAATGAATTTCTTTGTTTCACATGGGTTATTGCGCTCATTTGCACATTGTTGACTGTAATTACATATTTAAAATTAAAATCTAGAAGAGGTTGATTGATGCATATGCAGCTGAACTGATAGAAGCCACAGTGGGAAAAAATTTTTGCTTCATATTTTGCCATTCTCATTCGGTTTTCTCAAGGGTAGTCCAAGTTTTTGAACCCAAGGAAAAATCAAACTTGAAACTAAATGTTGACTTCACTGCTAGATTTTTGAGGTTTCATGCTTCCATCTTTATGTAGGACATTGTAAGTTTCAGTAGTTCATTTCCTATTTTAATGTGCCTTGCAAGATTGCTAGCTCTGAGTAGTGGAAGACATGATTTCGTTGACTTTGATCATAAAATCTGCCCCATGAAAAAAATGTGCAATTCAATTTCTGTTGACTCCTCATCAAGTTTGTTGTGACCGTTGCTGTTTACTGATATTTCATTGACTGAATGTAGTCAGAACATCCAGCTTTCACTAGCAATTCTTCTCGTGGGTGTTGGAATTGCAACTGTAACTGATCTTCAACTCAATCTGCTGGGTTCTGTCCTGTCGCTCTTTGCAGTTGTTACAACCTGCATTGCTCAGATTGTATCCTTAGATGAAGTCCCTTTGTAGTTTGCTATTTATAGCTCAAATTCTGCATTTTTGATCTTACAATGTCACGACAAAGGAAAAGCAAATACATAAGCAAATATCACTGTAGACAGTATTACATCCATGCTTACTGTAGTGTAATTGTTTGGTATCTTCCTATCTTATCTGGTGAAACCTTGACCAGACTTTTCAGATGACCAATACCATCCAGAAGAAATTCAAGGTTTCATCAACCCAACTTCTTTATCAATCCTGCCCTTATCAGGCGCTAACTTTGTTCATCACTGGTCCAGTTTTGGACTGGCTTCTGACAAACCACAATGTTTTTGCTTTCAATTATACGCCTCAAGTCCTGGTGAGGACCGAAAGAATTCCTAAATAATCTTTGATTTTGCATTTCCAATAAATTATTTCTAATATGCTTGTACATGGGTTATTTGGTTACAGTTCTTCATTGTTCTATCCTGCCTGATATCCGTGTCTGTAAACTTCAGTACATTTCTGGTAATTGGAAAGACATCTCCAGTTACGTATCAGGTCCTAGGACATTTGAAAACATGCCTAGTTTTGGCCTTTGGTTATGTTCTACTTCGTGATCCTTTTAGCTGGCGCAACATTTTAGGGATCCTTATTGCAGTAGTTGGGATGGTTCTATATTCCTATTGTTGCACCATTGAGGCCCAGCCAAAGCCTAGTGAAGCATCAGCAAAGTTACCAGAGGTAATTAATGTTTTACCTTTTGTTAGTAAATGACATGGACTTTATGCCTAATGTTGTAGGTTCCACATATGTAGAGATTCTTCTTTTAATCTCTGCTTTTCTCCACTGCTTTTTCAGTAACTTTGTTCCTCCTTCAGTAGAATTACTTGACTTTTTGAAGTAATTTATAATCTGTCCTTGTTCAATGGTTTTAGGCCGAAGAAGGTGAATCTGATCCTCTAATGGGTGTGGAAAATGGAAGTGGGGTCTTAAACGAGAGTGCTGTTCCAAAAGCTCCTGTGTGGAAGGCAGACAAGGACCTGCATGCATGAACTTCTAGAAACTTAGTTCACGGTAGATAAAAGTCAGTAGAAAAGGCATTTTCGGTGATGAAGATGTTGCTGGAAACTCTCCATGTATCACGTAACACCAGTATCGGTACGCAGATTATTACTTGTATCGCACTTAGATTAAGAGATGAAGGGACTATCTCCATTACATAGCAGTTTTGGTTTCAAGTTTTGTATGAATCAGTAATGGCAATGGGGTAATACCTGAATTTGATTTTTTAGAGTGTATAATGTTACTCCCTAAGAGAAATCAGTAGTGATATTTCTGTTCTTGCTACTGAATCCTGTCAACAGCAATGAGAACCTGTCCTTGTTTTAATGAAAATTCAAATGTTGTTCAAATAGACCAATTCTTGGGGAAAACTGAGGTCTGATTGAAGTCTCGATGAATTTGGGTTTTTAAATAACCTAATTCACTTTATCTAGTACTCACGGTAACTAGATTCACTGTTAATGGAGTAGTATGGGTTTATCAAACATTAAGTTGAACATTTAGGGGGACTTGTCAATTCACTGACATAAAAAATGCTATGTCATTTAGTTTCTTCTTAGTTTTTAATAAAGAACCAGTTCAAGCTTCATTCGTTCAGCAAGTGGAAACGATTTTAAGCACAAATCATGACCTAGTGAAGATTCCAATAATGTACTTAGGGAGGTCAAAACCGGCCCGGCCCATGGGTCATTCAACAGGTTTTGGCCTAGTTTGACCGGTTCATGGGCCGGGCCACGGGCCAAGAATGTATAGCCCGCGGGCCAAGATGGACTGACCGCGGGCCGGCTTGCGGTGCGTGAAATAATGGATGGGCCGACCACGGGCCGGTCCGACCAGCCCGACTCATGACCGTGGCTCGCCCACCACAAATTTTTTTAATTATTTATTAAAATAATTAATAAATAATTTAAGTAAATTAAAAATTTGTAATTAATGTAGT
>JAOSBN010000178.1:6485544-6511171 GCA_027563595.1 Erythroxylum suave | reverse complement strand
CATGCATGGTACAAATCACTGTATCGTTATCATTGAACGGAATATTCTTAATGAATTTGACATATAGAATAAGAGGATTCAATCTTTATCAAAATAGCTCATATTATATTGCATATGACATGTTCGTTACTAGAAGATGGGGATAGTTTAACCATATAAGTAATTACATTCACACAGTTATGGAGATGCATAGTTGATGTGAATTTAACATGATTAGGATTTGAGGTTATGATGGTATAAAAGCAATTTCCCTATTGTACTGCCTACTCGTATAAACTGAAAAAAAAAAACAGGCCTCTTTTTTGTTTCTGACATGAGCAACCAGCCAAGCCTGTTAATTTTAACCTTAATTAGGTGGTTCAGATCTGCTCCGGTTGCTATCATATTCTCATATCCTCCTCTACCTTAATAACTCATTAACTTGTTAGGGTGTTTAACTTCTTTTCTCTAGCTTAATTGCATAAAATAAATTTTGAGATCCTTCACGAAACGTTTGGTCTAATCTAAAGACAAATTATACTTATCATTGTAACGTTATGAATCGAGTGATCATACAACATAAACTATGACGTTTAATTGAAGCTACTAATCTTTAGACCATCGTTTGGTTAACACCATAAAAAGAACTTAGAAGCCAAGCCAATGACAAATATTGCGCAATTTTTTTTTCTAACTTTTCTCTCGTAATCTTGATATATCAATCATCTAAAGTTGGAAATTGCATTTCTAATACTTCATATTTAAATGGTTAACTTGAAGCAAATTGTCTTGTTGAAGAATTACAATTATATATAATTTTTTGGTTTGTCTTTAAATAGAAACAATTTGTCTTTTAGATAATGTGATACCAAATTAGTAATTTTTCCTATATATTAAGTGAATTGTTGGATTGCTCTTGTCACATATTGTTACATTTTAAAATGTTAATGTACAAGTTTTTAGTTTCATGATAGCAATAATATATAAGTTAATTGCCTATATTTTTTAAATGCTGCATAATTACTAGTAAAGCATTTGGATTTGCATCTAACTAAAGCGAAAACCAGAATTGATAGGTTTACAACTATTATGATACTTTTAAGTATGTAGATTGTATCACTATATATGTAATATCTCTCTTTGTAAATGCTTACATAATTGTACTCATGACAATCAAACTCTTAAAGTCTTTAACAACCCTTACTTTGTTCTTCTTTTCTTCTCCAATCACGTGAATACACCAAACTAGAAGCATAAGCAAGATTTTATTGCTTTCTAGGATATGTTGTAGAACACAAAGGGTAGTAGTATTAGGATCCTTTATCTCAAAGACTTTGTATCTCTTATTATGTGACCTTTCAAATGTATATGATATTTTCAACTCCTTCAAAATTCTGAGTCTCTATTTCTCTCTCATACAATCATCTCTTTGCTCCCTAATAATTCTTTTGTAGGTTCATCATGTAACATTTATTGTAATTCGATAAAGTCTATATCTTTTCCCATTTTATCTTCTTTAGTTATGGATTCATTTGCTCCTTCACATGATCCTTCTTCATCAACTCACTCATCAAAACCTTCTGCTCCTCAACTCATTCCTTATTGTACTAATCGAGTACGTTATCTTTTCATCCATCTTCAAGATTTTCATATTGTGAACCTAATACCTATTGTGAAATAAGCTCTAACCTTTGTGACAAAAAGAAATGGATGAAGAATTATAAGCATCTACTAGTACCAAGATTTGACACATGGTTGACTTACCTTCTAATGAGTATGTTGTTGTTTACAGATGAGTATATAAAATTAAGACTTGAAATGATGGATCCGTGGAATGATATAAATCCTAACTTATTGCTAAAGGCTTTACTTAGGAGTATAGTATTGATTATAAAGAGGCATTTACTTATGTAAACCATTTAAGATCCATCCATGGTTTTATTTTGGAGAATTGGCAATTATTGCATAAGGATTTCAAGCATACTTTCTTTAATGGCAATCTATATTAACTAAACCAAGTTTCTTGTGCATGGTTTCCCAAATTTAGCTCCACAATTATCCACCATGGCTTTCAATATAACTCCTATAATAATGCCTTGTTCCTACAAAAAAAATATCAAAGGTATGCCTTTTCTTCTCTATGTTGATAATATGATAAATACTGATAATGATACTCAAGATATCTTCATTCTCAAATATTTTCTCTACCAATAGTTTGAAAAGTGGGATTTGGGTACTTTAATTTACTTTTTAAGTCTTAACACTTCCTTTGATTCCTCAATTTATCTTCTCTCACAACCCAAATATGCTATTGATAGAATCTTTCGTATTAGCCTCACTGACATTAAGATGTTAGCACCCTATTAGAGCCTAATATTGATATTTTAACTAGTAATGAGACTACTATCAATTATAGTTCTCTTTATTATTAACTAGTTGATAGCCTTATCCACCTCACTATTAATCGTCCGAATATTGCTTAAGTTGTTGTCATTGTTATCTAATTCATGATTCCACCTTATACCACTTTCTTTTTTGTTGACTTTTACATCTTTTGGTACATAAAATGTACATTATTTCATAGTATTCACTTTTCTAACTCATCGTTAGCAGAATTAGGAGCATACCCCTAATGTTGATTAGGTTGGAGACTTTACCAATTGTCGGTCCACTATTAACTACTATTTCTTTTCTAAAATGTTTCTTATTTTTAAGCGTAGCAAGAATAAACAATTGTCTCTTTCTATAAAATAGAAGCAAGATATCAAGTTCTTCCTAATACTACCTTTGCGCTCATATTGTTACTTAGATTACCTCAAGATATATGTGTTACCTCCTTCTCTATAACTCCTCTTTATTGTGATAATCAAAGTATCATATAAATTGCTTACAATGATGCCTTTCATGAACACATCACATATATTAAGATTGATTGTCATCTTATATGATGCCATATACTTCAAGGCAGTATCCAACTTGCAAGGCACCATCCAACTTGTTTCTATCTTTTCATAATCTTAAATTAAAAACATTTTCACTAAATCACGCTTCTCTCATCACTTTCAAGATCTTTACAAAGTTAAGATAATAGATCCTTCAAATGTAAACATATTTGCAGCATATATGTAGCTTAAATGTAAAGATGGATATGATTAAATATAAGAATTGATAGCATGTAAATAGATATTAGTTACGATTTTGCTTCCACTTTTGTATAGTTTTTAATTAGTACAAGTACCCATCTTGTATAATGTTTATGACACACAAAAAATATAGAGCGTATTTGCTGAGAAATTAAGTGAGGATCTATTCTTACGCATAGCTGAAGAAAAATAAAATCTTTTCATTTGATTTCTCAAAAGTTAATATCACTTTAAATTTTAGAATATGATCAATGAACATACATAGTAAAGGATAAGTCTGAATTTGTACTTTTTGTTAAATTTTGATTCCTCTTCTTCAGCTCATTTGGAATTCATATGCTTACCTCAACCATTATAATCGCTTAAATATCTAACCTTTAACAATATTCACACGAACAAGTTGAGATAACTCTATATGTAGGTGTAGAGAGGGCTTAGCTAGAAATACTAACTTTTTTTGGAGTTTACGCCTATTTATAATAAAGTTTGGACTCTTTACGAATTTCATTAAATTATAATTAGTTCTAATTAAATAATAATTATGTGCAAATAAGATCTAATATTATCTAATATCATTCTTTATTTATCAAATATCTTATATTCAATCATAAAGTTCCTTAAACTTTTGAGTCCAACTTGATTAAATCATCTTTTCTTTCTTTAATTATTCTTTATGTGTGACCTATTAAATTCTTAAATATGTTTCCAATAGATATAAATTATAACCCTAAGCTATATTTAAGGTTAGATAAATTAAAAATTTTAATTTGATTTTAATTTTCTGTTTAAACATCTAATACATTATAACCATCCAAATATTAGGAATATCAAGGTCATTTTGACTAATCTTTCTGTGTATTATTTTTTATATAATTTAATCATTTCATCAAACAATATTTCGATTAGAAATATAATATGAAATTAATATCTAAGCTATTTGAGTCCAATCACATTATTTGAGTCCAATCACACTAGTTTTTTAACCTTTAGTAATTGATTATATTAGTGAAATTTGAAAATTACTTTTTAAAGTGTCATTCTATTTTGGCTAAGAATTTTTTTAAGCAATACTAATTGAGAATAATGGAAAATTATTTTTATTCACTTTATGATAATGAATCCTATATTGACCATTCAACTACCCTTATATAGTTCTTGTTATAATCAATAGCTACTAAATGAGCTACCCTTGACTAGGATAGGTCTAAGTAATATCAAAATACAATAATCTCTACATGAGATACTTTAGAGATCTCAAATCAAATGATCATTTATACAATCATCACAACAAGAATTTTCATAGACATACAAATAGTGTTCTAAATGGAATTCATATTAGTTAGTTTAATAATCTTATTCTCTGACAAGCACATATATGTTTATTTAAGTATCTTTATACTTTAATCTACCAAATCAACTATTTCCTCTTTAAGGAAGAAATATAATATGTGATAATTTTTTACTATATTAATGTCTAATCCTAAAATAACAATGACTAAGAATAATTTAAGGACAACACTTAAATACAATATGAAATTTATAATTATGATTTCATTATAATTACATTTTATTGTACTCTTATCATATAAATTATATCTTATACATCAGTTAATTAATCAAATATGCATAAAATAGATAATACTTTTAAAATAATTATGTTACAAAACTATGATCAACCAATTTATGGTAAGACATAAAACCAACAACATTTTCTCCCAGAACTCCTTTGTTCGTCAAAGCATCCAATTTCTAGCTTTTGAAATGCTATAGCTGCATGATCTTTTCCAATGGCTTAAGGACTTCTTGAATCTCAGATGTTATAAGAAGAGACCACAACTTATTCGGTCATTTCTATCTTAGGATAAAATTTTAACAGATACAAGTGAAACGGCTACTTAAGGTTCAAAATGATAGTTGTAGAAGTGAAGAACATGTGAGAATCGAAGTAAAGACGAACCAAAATGGAAGAGATTAAAACTTAGCTTAGGCACAATTCTGATGTAAGAATAAATTGATTATCTTATATGAAATGAAAGCACAAGAGAAACACTTAGGCTATAACTTCTTTATGGAATCGAGTGGTTGTCACCAATTCGAATCAACTTCAAGGATTTTACCAAGATTGAATAAGGGGCTAGTTGGTTCACATGTAGAATGGTAATTGGAATAAGAATGAATGTAGTGAAAAATGATAATGAATATAATCATTATAATTACGATGTTGGTTAAAAGAAATGAATGATTACTGTTATCATTGATAGTGGTTGATTTATTAAAAATATTGAGAAATAAAAATTTATAAAAATTTTGTTTTACATCAAATTTTAATATATTTTAATTAATTATATTTAATTATTAAAAAAATAAAAAATAGAATTAATTGTTTCAGGCCCTCCGCCATGTCATTCAAGATTAGTGCATCTTATTATATGACTGATATATGTTCACATCACATGAGATTTGACGATTCTACTTTGAATGCATTTTGTTTGATGTGAGATGTTCGTATTGGTGATTACTCGTAAACCATACACATCCCAGGATCCTAAAGGCTTATGTTGGAAGAACATCTATAATTGGGCTTGCTTACTATATCCTTGGAAACCAGGATCCAAACATGAAAATTAAACCACCATTTGCTCGTCCATTTAGTTACGTATGGACACTTCATTTTGTCTTTACTGATTACATGTAGAAATTTGTTAGCCTTCAATAATTATAAACTACATAAAAGGACACCTAATGATTAATTACAACATGCTTGTTTACCTGTCATCACTTCGCAGTATTGGACAGTAGATATCTACAACCACCTTTGTCATAGCTAGATATCAATGTTATTGGACTGTTTCCAATAATTATACATGACCACTTGAATTTTATTACGGTTTAAAGTTAACATACTTATTAAAATAATATACTTAATAAATTTTAAGTAATTAGAAGTCTCATAAACAAATCTCTTGGATTCAATTTTAAGGGGAAAAACGCATGTCTAAAATTCGTTTAAGTTTTCATATTTCTGTTACAAAGTCTTCAGTTGAAAAAATAAGTAACAAGATAATATATATTAGATAGGATAAAAGTAATTGATAAGTGAAAATAAAATACTATCTTAAAATTTTTATATGCACAAATCTCCACCATTTCTACCTATTTGACGCAAAAGTGCTAACTATTGCAAATAAAGCCTTATATTTATCTAGAATAAGCATCATATATGATTTATACGTAATTGAACAATATTTACCACATTGTATTGGTTTTGATCAACTGAATGGTATTTCTTTTGTTTTAGCGCCATATATAAGTCTCGACCAACTACCACATCAAACGCATCTCCCAACATATATAATACCCCACACTCACATAATTTTAAAGCATGTTAAATAGCATATATTAATTACGGTACACATCAACTACACTTTGAAAGCAATAACATTATAATTACAAACATACATATTAATGAAGGCACAATTTAAAATACACTTCCCTCTGACGAAAATAATTATATAATTAATGACTCAATTCATATGTATTAATATATGAGAAAAACTATGATTGTATTAATTTAATTAAAAAACACAATTTTATTTTTCATTAGAGTTGTTTTTATAATTCTTCCTAAAATTAAAAAAATTGGATCATGCAAAATAGTTAATATATGCTCAATTAAACATCCCAAACACAGAATCCACTAATTAATTAACTTGGAAAAAGTTTAATTAAGATACACTATTTATAACATTATGAAATAAACTTGTGAACTTAGGTCTCTCTTACAATCAATGTTAATATTTATAGCTTGAAATTCTTTTCTAATTTACGCTTAAATCACATTTCAAGTTCTATGCATGTTTTCTGCTTATTTTCTCTTGAAATCATATCTCTAACTCTCACGCATGGTTTTCTTTTATTTTCTCTGCTTACTCTATTTTGTTTTTGTAAAAGATGACGATTGAAGTCATCAAAAATTGTTGTCTAAAAGGAAGAATCATGAACATCACCTCGACAATAGTAGGATTTGATTAAATAATATCAACATTTGATGTCTTTTTAAGAAATTACTTTTAATTTTCATAATTTCCTTAAATCAAGTAGATTTGATATTCTTATAAAAATTATGACTAATATTTTTTGTTTGAAGGTATAAAAAAATTGAATCCACAAGTATTCTGCCAAATACTCCTATTCAAATTTGATTTCAATGGCTTATATTTTTGTAAATTATTAATATTTCTCCTAATTTTATAATTTTTAAATAATTTTAATTCAAATTTCAGTTTAAAAACATCAAATTTAATTTTAACTACACATTAAATGAAAAAGAAAAGAGAAAACAGCAAAAAGAACAGAGGGAACAATTCACTAGATTACTGAATATCGTTCGAAAGTAATGTACAACCAAGTTACAAAATATAACAACTTTTAGAGTCCTAAAGAACGTAAAGACCAATGTAAAGTGTACAACCAAATAAGAAGATACATACATATATAAACTATATACATCAAATCTCAATAGTCCCCTTCATGTTGGTGTGTACATGTCGTGGATGCCCAACTTGCCCAATAAGAACAAGAATTGTAAAAGTCCAAGCACCTTGGTGAAAATATGTACCGATTGGTATTGTAATCGCACATGTGTCGTATCAATAGTGCCCGCTTGTACTTGCTCTTGGGCGAAATGACAATTGATCTCAATATGTTTGATGTGCTTATGAAACATTGAGTTAGTCGCTACATGTATGGCAAACTGATTGTTGCAGAAAATATTCGTAGGCTCAGAATGAACAATGCCCAAAGAAGCCAAAAAGGATTTTAACCAAAGCAATTCGCTCGTAGCTGCAGCTATGACCTGATACTCAGCTTCTGTGGAGGAGCGAGATATTATGTTTTGTTTCTTAGTTTTTCATAAAATTGGTGATTAACCTAGAGTCATAAAATAGACTGTCACAGAATGTTGAGTATTGCGATAGCTTGCCCAATCAGAGTCACAAAAAACGCAAAGTTGCAAATCATTATTGGCATGAAGTAAAATCCCTTGCTCAAGACTCCGTTTAAGATAATGAACAATCCGTATAGCTGCCTCTAAATGCTGTTTACGCGGGGCTTGGGCGAATTGAGATAATGTATGCACAACATAAGAGATGTAGGTCATGTGATGGTAAGATAAATAAGTTGACTCATAAGCTACCAATAAGATGCATCATTTTCTGCTAACTCACAATCTGCCAAGCCCAAGTAATTTCCCTCCTCCATCGGGGTGCCTGCCAGTCGACACCTTAGTAGTCCTGTCCCGAACAAAATATCTAAGACATATTTGCGCTAATAAAGAAAGAGCCCCTTGGATGATCGGCCAACTTTGATACCCATAAAGTACTTTAGGTTCCTTAAATCCTTGATATTGAAACAATTATGTAAATATGACTTGAAATCCAAACAAGCAATTCCATCATTACCCATTAGGATGATATCATCCACATAAACGAGAAGGACTAAAAACACATTGCCTTTGTGGAAGGTGAATATTGAGTAGTCCTTACAGGGCTAAACAAAGCCATACATCCAAAGTGCATCATTTAACTTCATGAATCAGTTTCGAGATGCTTGGCGTAACTTGTAGATGGATTTATGCTGTCGACAAAACTTACCATCATGATTAATCTTGAATCTAGTCGACAATCTCATGTAGACTTCCTCATTTAAGTTCCAATGTAAAAAGGCATTATTGGCATCCATTTGGTGCAACTGCCATCCTATTGCAACTGCAACAAACAAGAAACACGAACAGGCACAAGCTTGACCACAAAAGCTAAAGTCTCGTGAAAATCTAAGCCTTCGATTTGTGTGAAGTTCTTCGCCACTAAGCGTGCCTTGTATCGATCAATTATGCCCTCGAACTTGTACTTAATTTTGTCGACTCACTTACAGTCTATAGGTCGCTTTCTTATTGGTAAAGTCTCCAATGTCCATGTTTGGTTTGCCTCAATAGTTGAAATCTCATGGGCCATAACATTCCTCCATTATGCACTTTTCATCAGCTCCGTATAATTCTTAGGCTTAATGTTTGAGCTACTCGCAGCCAAGAAAGCCATATGACCTTGAGAAATGATCAAATGTCACATAATGAGCTAGGGGATAAGGAGTACCTGAGGGGTTTTCATATAGTGGGGACTTCGTGGAGGGGGTTCTGGTTCTCAGCCAATTCTTATGAGCCTCAACGATTACCTTTCGCCTTCAATATATTAGTTCTCATTATCATCCGAAGCCAGAAGGGCACTCCCACTTAACTTCAGACCGGTAGGCTCGGTCTCCTTCTCAACCTTTTCCCTTATGCCTGATATGTCATTATCTCCTTAGAAGGCGTGGCAGGCATCCTTAAGGTACTCCTTTGTTGGCTTTTGTATTGCTGCAAATAAAAATGTATCCTCATGAAAAGAGACATCATAAGAGTAAAACAATCATAAAGTTTCCAAGCCTTCTTACCACGTGGATACCTAATAAAAACACACCGCCTACTTCGAGAAACAAACTTATCTTTTTATTTCGGAGCTTGATGTGCATAACATAAACATCCAGATACCCCACTATGGTCACAGGATAGTTTCATACTAAACAAAATCTCATATGATGACCTCCCCATTAATTTAATAGTAGGTGTGCAATTAATGAGATACACAACAGTTAGACTATATTCACCCCAAAAATAAATTGGTAAAATTTTCTCGAAAATGCAACGCCCGTGCTACCTCAAGGATGTTCCTATGATTGTGTTCCACTCTTCCATTTTGTTGTGGTGTTTCAACACAACTTGTCTCATGTATGACACCTTGTTTTTTTTTATATAAAATTAACGTAATTTCTATGTTTGTGTTCTACTCTCCCATTTTGTTGTGGTGTTTCAACACAACTCGTCTCATTTATAATACCTTATTTTCTATAAAAATCACGTATGTGGCCAAAATTGAATTATAATCCATTGTCACTCCATACATGCTTAACCATTCTTCCAAATTGAGTTTCAACAAGTCTACTAAATTCTATGAGATATTGACTCACTTCATTTTTTTATTAAATAAACCCAAACTGAACGAATATGGTCATTAACAATAGTAAGAAAATAATGAGCACCACAACTTGACATCTTGCGATAAGGCCCCCATAAATCATAATGAATTAGATCAAAACAACTTTCAGCACTTTTATTACTCAACAGAAAAGATGAATGTGTCTGCTTAGCTCTAAAGCATGCATCACAAACATTATTATCCTTAGAATCTAATCTAACAACTTCAGGAATATAAGATAGGTGCTGACTTACTTGATGTCCAAGACGTCAATGCTAAGTTGTGAATGAGTCCACTCTCTCCATCTTGATGGTTGAATAAAACCTTGTGGACTTGAAATAGCAGACCCCTATTTGAAGCTCATCCGCTCCTGTTGGCATCATCAAGGTTTGGTCCTGTATCATACAAAACTCATTAGTGAACAAAATTTGGCAATTTAACCCAAAAATTAATTGATGTATGGAAATCAATTTGCAAGTTAGAGTAGGAAAATATAACACATCTGTCAAAATTATATCGATGTTCAACTTGACATGACCCTTCATTGTCGTAGTCATCTTTGTCCCATTAGGCAAGATCACCAGTACAGCTGTTGCCTCTCCAACATTGTGTATGAGTCCCAAGTTTCCGGTCATATGGTTGGATGCTTCACTATCTAAAATCCATGTAAATTTGCCAAATACCTTATCAGAAAGCTTTCCAAAATTATCTTGCTCCAATAGCGTTAACAACCTTTGGAATTGATCATTTAACAGACCTGGGATCCCACTATTGCTTTCAGCTTGCCCACTCACAACATGAAAAGCCGAGGCCTGACCTTGGTCACGTCTGATAGTAGTGCTAGCTTGGCCTTGCTCATCTCGTCCTCGACCTCGCGGTCTCCACTAGGAAGGATAACCGACAACCTCAAAGCACTCTGAGACTTTGTGGCCACTCTTGTCGTAATGATTGCACTTCTTATTGGCATTTCTCTTTTGTTTCGACGGCCCATACCATTATCTAGATTTGGGCTTGGCTATAGTTTGAACCGCCAGAGCAACAACCTTGATCTGCTCTTCTTGGCCTCGAACAATGGTCCTATATCGCTCTTCCCAAATGATTAATGCATAAACTTCTAGTAATCGTGGGAAGAGGTTCCATGTTTAGAATTTAAGAATAGATAGTAACAAACATAACGTCATCTAACCCCATCAGAAACTGGTGTAATTTTTCTTCCTCAAGCTCGCAAATAAATTTGTGCATTGCTCTGCATGTATAGTTCGAAACCTTCATGTAGCTGCCCAGTTTGTCCTACATTCCTTTCAGTTTGTTATAATAAGCCATTACCGTCGTGCCTTGTTGTCTGAGTGAGGCAATTTCTCCATTCAATTCGTGAAGCCATGGAGCGTTGCCAACTAAAAAACGGTCTTATAGATCGTCCCAAACTATTTTAGTGGCCTTTTTATATGCAATTTTGGGCTGAATGATTTTGGCAATCGAATTGAAAATCCATAAAATTAGCATTGACGCACATATCAAAATTATGTCAACTAGCTTCTTTTTTGCCATTGAATAAAGGAGGGGATGCGACTTCTATATAGATGAACGATCAACAAGATTTTCGACTAAAGGAATGACACCGGTGCAATAGTGGTGATCGAGATTAGCGGTAGATAGAGAGGCTTTTTTTAAGCTTTCTTCGATACTATGAAAAAGGACAGAGGGATCGATTCACTAGATTATTGAATATCATTTGAAAATAATGTACAACCAAGTTATAAAATATATACAACTCTTAGAGTCCTAAAGAAGGTAAAGATAAAACTCTTAGAGTCCTAAAGAATATAAAGACCTATACAAAGTATACTACCAAAATAAGAAGATACATAAATATACAAAATATATACACCAAAAGTACAATATTAAACTAACAAATTACATCACTTCTCACATCTAAAACAAATTATTTCATAAATATCACACATTTTTCAAACTTCAAATTATATTAAGACTTTAGAAGATTAAAGTGAAAAATAATTTATCTCAATGATTTATACAATAACATAAAAGTTTATTATTATTAGTATTATTGAGATTTTGCGTTCCACCATCAAGATTGATAATGAAGAGGTTGGGAAAGTTTAAGTGAGCAGGCTCATGAAATTAACTAGTCCTACGTGGCTTTCTTTCCGTGGAACGAGAGTAATCAATTGCAAATGCTGGATAACGTTCTCACTGGGCCAGTGGAGAACTTGTACGAGTGACCCTTCATATTTCACGGGATTCTCCTTGCTTGCTGTCATATACCTCGAATGTGTAAGCTAGTGGTCCTTACATGATTTGGATACTTGGAAGCTCCTGATTCTAGCATCGTACAGGCTATAGGGAACTTGCAGTTTCAAACTAACATACCGGACGAGACCGTGCCTCAATATTTCTATAGGCTCCCCCTTTCCGGACTCGCGATGGATCTTCGGCTCAGAGGTCAGCGCAAAAACTTATGCTACCCACACCAATATTTTCCATGTAGACCCGTCACGGGCGAGGTCACAATCCTGTTGCTGTTTCTTGTAGCAGCAATTTAGTGACAGAAGATAGACTAACGCTCACTCCAAATATTTAAAAAAGGGGTAACGTATGATCACTAAATAATTGTCCAAGTTAGCAAGAATGTTACTTAAACAGATAAACAAATGAAACAAGGATAGAACATTGTTTATGGAAATAAAGGTAATGTTACGACCCAGTTAAGTAATAATTTTTCTCTAATCTTTGGACATTTTATACTTATCATGAAATTTATAAATAGAAGTATACTTTGTTTTGCAATATACAAAGAATGGTGGTGCTTATTAAGCATATTAAAATTCATCAAGTCATCAATCAAGGCTCTTCTCCCCTAATGAAAAACTTAGACGTCAAGGTAAATAGTGTCTCTTCAATGTGATGACCACTATTCTGAGCAGTTTACCAAGTATCACCGACATTTATATCAACAATGTGGAAGGAAATCCTGCACTCCTAGCTAAATTTACCAGGACAAGGATAAAGCAAGAAGAGAGCTTCTTATCTCTGGCAAAATTTTGTGGTCCTGCTTTCCAAATGTTGGATACGAGCCAACTTTTCAAGCTGAAAAGCTATCATAATTGTCACATAAGTGACGTTGTCAGTGTCCCTCTGCTATCTAACCTTTAAAGTACTACAGCACAGACCTATATGTATTGGATGGGGTTCATTATACCTATCTCAGTTCACCAGCTTACCAGCAATCCTTGTCAATTAATAGAATATATAAACAAACATGAAGGAAAGCAGAGTATAAAATCCTTTCCATCTGGAATGATTCATGATAATATGCCGGCTGCGGTAATTTCACTGGTATTAATATAGCAAAAGGGATCATAATTCATAAAGTTCTTTGCAAATTATGAGGCAAAAACTTCAACTCAAACAGGATAGGCTATCGCTTATTCCATTTCTGTTTTGAATTACCTAGTATGGGTATCCAATTGGCAATTACATAGTTCTCATTTCCATTCTTAAAGGTGAATTGCAAGAGGAAATGACGGACAAATGACATGTGGGTGGCATTTTCATTGAATACAGTTTAGCATGGTTTAACTAACAATTTTTTAATCAAGATCTTGCTTGCCACTTCTATAGCTACCCTTCTCGTTATCATAATCTCCTGCCCATGCAATTAGCAATCATGATTCAGCTCTTTTATAATATAGCGGAGAGGAGAATAATGTGTGAAAATATAAACTCCTCTCAGCCTAGAATTTTATTTTTACTGAATCTTCAAATATGATAGGCTATCAATTGTTTTAACAAAAAATATTCCCCTTTCGGTACATATAAAACTGCTAGTTAATTACAGCAGGTTCCTGAAATTCCTTGTACACTTAGGATCTCTTGCTCCTATGCTGGTTAAATTAAAAAGCTTCATCATTTTTCGAGGAAGGTTAAAACAGGAAGTGAAATCTTTCTCGGGAAATATTTTGAGGGAAACTGCTAAATTATCTGGATTTCTTCCCAGTCTCCACAACACAAGGACACCTGTCATTTCTAGGAAAACGTAACACTAATACTACTGTTTCATAGTTCCTTGTGATAATCCAACTCCAAGGTTCAGTCGGGAAGCTAGCAACATTACTTCAACTAGTCCCCATGTTCCTGGAATGGATCTCTTTTGGAGATGGTATCCCTCTGTGCATAACTATTTATGTGAATTTGCAGTCCTATTGCGACTATTAAACTCATACCACAACTAGATCTTTTGTTCTGGGTTAACTTCAAAACGTAAATGCTAAAAGAAGAAAATGATAAGAAAAGATTGCCATATTTGCATTTGATATTTGATAATTTAGAAGATTCTACAGGTGAAGGCCGGTCATGTTAAACCATATTTGCTCAAATGCCTGCACTATGAGATCATGATAATCTTTTGAATTTAATGAAAGGTAACAAGCAAGAAGGTCTTCCAAATCCTTGGATTCCCTGATGTTGTTTTCCACAATCATTTCCATCATGGAGTCCGTGAAGTCCCTCTGTGGATCAACTGAGGCCTTGACCACTGCAAAGCTCTCCAAGAGGGACTTCTTTCTTGATGATGATACACTTTTTCTGGCACAAGCCTGAACTTTCCTGTTTGAAATCTTTGGAGAATTGGCTCGAAGTCTTATCCCAGAATAGTTTGAAGAGACCTTTCTTATGGGATGATGATTAATATTTTGCTCTATACGCGTCTTAATGCCTTCCTCCTTGACAAACTTTACAGAGGGATCAGACCTGTTTGCTTTTGACTCTTCTGTTTTGGATGACCTATTCCTAAACTTTGTGGCTTCAACTGTCCTGTCACTGCGTTTTGTTGGCTTAGTCACTATACGAGGAAGCTTCAGCTCAGAAATCATGGTGTCATAAACATCAACCCTCTTTAGATCTGATAGACAGCACTCATCCTTCACGTCAATAATGATATCTGTTGTTGAAGAACTAAACTTGCAATTGCAAGAGCTAGACCATGACCCTACCTGACCATCAAAGGAACAAGGAACACAAAAGCCATCATCTTCTTCAGATTCAGATAGGAGAGACTCATGGTAGTCAGTCTCAGGAGGGCTTTCAAGTGACGGGCCAGAGCAGCGGCCTACCAAACTATCTGGAACAGACCCTGTCCACACAGAGTTAAGAGCAGCATGACAGCTACAACCAGCAGTGAGTGAAGTGGAGACTGGTTTGGGAGAGGGTCTGTAGATGGTTTTCCTTTGGATTCTTTTCTTTGAGGACGTTCTTGGCTGCTCAGGGATATGAGTATCTGATACTTTCAGGTTTACCCCAGAATTGTGACATCTATCAACTCTGCTACTGCTAGGTGTTGCATTGAAGTAATATGAGTATCTTTGCTGAGACAAATTTGATTTTCGTGATGACGTAGTTGTTGAAGAAAGTTTTTTCTCGGAAGGCTGAGAGGTATATTGCTTTCTGCTCCTGCTCATGTCCTTAAGCTTGTAAAACCAGGCATTTGGTATCATATCTGACAATCTAAATCTGTAATTTCCCATCTAGTATGCGAGTCCTCTCGACTTGTGTTACTGGAACACCCTTTCAAGTTCACTCTTCTGTCTAAGCTGATTTCTGCTAGCCTCTTGCTTGATATTAAAAGGTGGCCAACCTATAAATAGAGGTATATATATATATATAAATTTTTTAAAAAAAGGCCATGATCACTGAAAAAAGAAAAGAACCGCCGGAACTTTTGCTAAGAATATTTACGTTTTTGTGCTAAGCAATCACCAACTGTTTACGCATAAACCAAATCTTAAATGTGGGAAATGACAGGTCCTCTAATCTAATGGCTTGAAGAGATTAGACTACTAACTGCACTGCTCGTGCTATTTTTAATTTTTAAGCATATTTTTTGGCTAGTGGCCAATCAATTGCTGCAACTTGAAGGTTTAGCTAAAGTGAATTTGATGATAATGATGGCTGGGTTTTGGCAACAATTAAGGTCCCATATGTCTACTTAAGTGTTGTAGATGTCCCCATCATTTCATGCTTCACAAATGATGATATTCCCTTCCCTGTCCTTTTTTATCAGTTTTATCTCCAAATGACCCCACCTGCCTGGTGTGGACTTTCAGTTACTGATCCTCAAAGCAAAAGAAAAACAATCCTTTTAAAGAAAAAGGGGGAAGGACAGTTGGTGCCTTCCCTAAATTGCCTGTAAAGGTCTACCTGTTGATCTTAAGTAGAACAAGTGAATGGCTACAGAGTCATAACTTAGATCACATCACTTGCTCTTCAACTTGTTAATGACCAAGTCTACTGGACTCCTACCGTTGGCTAACTTTAGCCAAAATAAGAAGCAACTGCTATGAATCAAGTATATTATAACTATTTCTCATCGAAGCAATTAAATAACAGTTTGGTAGATAATAGATTTAAACGTGTTATATAAGTATCATCTAGTACCATATTCTTTAACTTATCATTGTCAGGATTCAACTAATTGATAGGAAATAGGAATGTTGGTTCTCAGGGACGTGAAATAAAACAGTTCTTGCAAGAAACTTACGTATCACCATTGACGCTGACATTCCATTTCTTATTTCGATAATTAAATCCGTTTTTTCCTTAATCTTATTGCTTTTTTGTTTTATCACAAGAATACAGTATAAAATAGAATATCAAAGGATAGAAATATTCTGTACTTTTTCCTCTGCTTGGAAGTTTGAACCATTGACCTTGGCTGATATTATGCAACAAGGGTAAAAGGGCAAAAGGCTTCATGCTTAGATTGAGCCCATATGCGATCTATTAGGTCTCATAATGCATAATTCATGAAGTCACAATCCCTAACTAAATCTAGGTTGAGTTTCAAAGCTTAAATATCAGAACGAGATGAATTTTAGGGGAATAAACTTCATTATTCAACATAATTCGGCCCATTAG
The DNA here is from genome assembly GCA_027563595.1 of Erythroxylum suave. Classification (NCBI taxonomy): domain Eukaryota; kingdom Viridiplantae; phylum Streptophyta; class Magnoliopsida; order Malpighiales; family Erythroxylaceae; genus Erythroxylum; species Erythroxylum suave. The sequence goes on along the minus strand of JAOSBN010000178.1, from coordinate 6,494,049 downwards.
ATACCCGTAACCCACAAGAAGAAGAAAAAGATTGCAAGTAAAGCCATGTTGGCTTAAACATTTATGGTCCTTTTGTTTTTATTTATAAATTCAGTGAAAAAGTTGTATATTTGAAGTTTTGGTTTTGATTTTTTCCAGCTTTCAATTTAAAAATCATAAAAGTGATTTTTTTTTTCACAATCTAATTTACTAGTATCTAAATATATATTATTTAATTTAATAATTTATAATAATTATGAATAATTTAATTTAATAGTATGTATTTAATTAATTATTAATAAGAATTACGAATAAATTAATTTTACTTAATAAGTAAAGTTTAATAATTATCAATAAATATAATTATTAGTAATTATATTTTTCAAAATATATAAATTTTAAATAAAATTTGATTTAATAATTAAAATATATTTAAAATAAATATTAATTTATAAATAATAAATTAATATTTAAATTATTTATTTTAATAAAATAAAACAAATTTATTAATAAATATTATATAAAAAATTAAACAAATTTTGTTTAATTAAAAATAATTTATCTTTAAGTTTTATCTAATATATATTATAAGTGATAAAAGTATAACAGACATTAAAAAGCAAACATGTTTTTGTTTTTATTGGAAAGAAAAACAAAACATGAAAACTAAAAGATAAAAACTATAACAGAAAAATAAAAACCATACCAAACAACTTAAGAAAATTGTTTCACCTCTAGTCAAGGTCATTAATGACCTCCTGAAGTACATTACTAGCAAAGATCCTACCAATTTATGACTTTATGGTTATGATATTGTTGACTTTGTGGCATATGTACAAATCCTATGTAAGAAAAACACAAAATGGGAGAGCCTTCTTAAGCTATAAAAGGAAGGATCCTTCACCTTTGTTAATCATCCCAAAATTGCCTATCTTTTCTTAAAGCAAAAATTCTCTCTATCTCTTTGTAATATTTCACTTGTATTATTTCCTTGAAATAGTGAATTTAGTATTGTCCGAGGAAGTACGCACAATTGATCGAATCTTGTTAAATTATGGTTTTCTTTATTTATCTATTTAATAGTTATTATTGGGTATAGTTGGAGTAAATTATTGTGCTATTAAATTACATGTTTAGGAAAATTCTGTCTAAGAGAAGATTAAGTTTTAAGTGGGATCACATGTGACCCTTTTAGTCTTTCCTGGGAATTTATTTGGTGTATTTTTTTAGTGCAATCGTTCACACTCTATTTACCTACGCAATAGTGCTCGAGGTGAATTTGATATTATAGGTGGAAATCAACCCCGAGTTTCCACAATAATTGGTATCAAAGCCAAAGTTTCTTCTTAGTATGCTTTGTGGTTGCAGCGTAGCTTGATCTTCTAAACAAGAAAAGATTTCCTTGGGATTTTGGCATTCCGTATTGACAGCTATTGAATAGAAATTGTAGTAGAGATGATAGAAGACAAAAAAGATTCCACGCCATCCAAGTCAATTGCTTCTTCATCGTCCATTCTTGCGAGGACTATAGTGACAAATACAAGATTTGTGATGGAGATTTTTGATAGTAAGGGTCATTTCGGCATGTGGCAAGGTAAGGTTGAAGACACTCTTTCTCAGCAAGGTCTTGACATTGTCATTGAAGAAATGAAACCAGATGATGTTGAGGAGAAAGATTGGAAGACTATAAATCATTCAAAATATGGTACTATTTGATCATGTCTTTCCAGAGCAAAAGTATACTTTCTCGAAAGAAACTTCTGCATATAAATTGTGAAATGCGTTGGAGGAAAAATTCTTGAAGAAAAGCAATCAAAATAAGCTCCATATGAAGAAGAAACTATTTTGTTTCTCTTATGTTTCGGGTACCATTATAAATGATCACATCACTAATTTTAATAAGTTAGTTACTAATTTAATGAATTTGGATGTAACACTTGAAGATGAAGATCTGGCTTTGATGTTGTTGGGATCCCTTCCTGAGGACTTTGAGTTTCTTGAAACTACTTTACTTCATGGGAAAGTTGTTGTGTCTCTCACTGAAGTTACAACTACTTTGTACAGTTATGAATTGAGAAGGAAGACAAAGGAAGAACATATAAGTTGAGCAACAGAAGCTTTGGTGGTCAAAGGTCGTTCGCAGAGCCAGACTAAAGGAAAGAAAGAGAGATCGAAATCGAGGCCTAAATTAAGTAAAGATGAATGTGCCTTTTGTCAGGACAAAGGACACTAGAAGAAGGATTGTCTTAAGCTTAAAAATAAAGGTAAACCTAATAAAGGAAAGTATGTTGCAGATTCAAATATAGCTGAGTTAATGATGAAGACTCAGATTTTTCACTTACTGTTACATCATCAACTAGCTTTTCCAGTGCATGGTTGCTTGATTTAGGATGCAGTCATCATATATGTCCCAATCGAGATTGGTTCTATGATTTTAGAGAACTAGAAGATGGAATTGTTTACACAACAATTAACTTCCCTCTTACCACATATGGGATTGGATCCATTTGTTTGAGGAATCAAGATGGATCAATCAGAATCTTGATAGATGTTCGTTATGTGTCAAGTTTGTCGAAGAATCTCATTTTTGTAACTGTAACATCCCGTTCCCATATAAGGGTTAGAGCCTGGAAATAATATACATGAGAACTAACAATGAGAGATTAGAAATATGCATTTCTTACTCATGCATAAAATAACATCATGTTTGTGACATTAATTATTACAAACATTATAATAATTCATACATGCACTCATTTGACATTTCTGGGTATAAATGATTGATTTAATGTGATTATGATGTGGATAGTGAATATTTTGTTCTAAAAATTGATGTGGTGTATTAAATTATTAATTCAGAATTTTTGGAGAAATTTGAGAATTTTTTAGAATTATGAATAATTTTTGGACTAGAAAAAATGCCAAGTGGTAGGATAGTTATTAAATGGTAGTAGAAATAAATATCAAATGGTAGTAGAATTATTGAAGAGTGATATTGGGAGTTAATGACAACAGTCATTGAAATTTGAGAGATAGTTGGACTAAAAATTGGAGAGAAATAAACTGGCTAACAAAGAAGATCCATTAGGAACCATAGAATGGTGACATGTGGCAAGTGAAACTTCACTTGCCATGTCACACACCTATCCACGAATTTATCAATTGCAAGACAACTTTAGTAGTCTTTCATTTTGGCCAAAACACGTTTTCTTCTCCTTTTGTCTACATTTTCCTTCATTTTCTTCGTTCTTCTTCACCACCTTTTACGATACTCTCTTCTCTTCAACCATCAATGTTAAGCTTTGTTATTTTCTTCACCTTGCCACTCCATATATTTGTGCCTTCACTTTGTTAATGAAAGCCCAACCTTTCCTCCCTAAAATGGTTATGAACAAATGGTGCATGGAAAAGCTAGGGTTAGATGATTTTTTTGAAGATCTTGAAGTAAACAAGTAAGTACTATGTTATTGCTCTTCTTGGTTTGTTAAATGAAACCTATTGATGACAGATTAGGGTTAAACGAGCATAAAATGGTATATGTATATATGTTGGACGTGAATGAGGGGTATGTTCAGGTCTTGCTTTTATGTGTATGTTGATTAATGATTTAAACTGATGTATAGATAATTTAGAGTTAGAATGAGTACAAAAATGGGGTTGAAAGAAGTGCAGAAAATTAATTAATTAATGAATGTTATGTGTTATATTTTTGGGCTAATGATCAATCATATATCATAAATTGTTGTGTATGATATTGAGTTGAAGTGGAAGTAGGAATGAAGAGGAAATAATGAGGATATGAGCTAGAAAGAGTGACTAAGTAAAAGAGATGAATTAAGATGGGAATGAAGTTAAATGTGTGCTGAAATGTGCTAGATGGAGTGTTTTATTGAACATGCATCTATAATTTGGCCATATCTTGAAGTTTAGAAATCTAAATAAGATTATTTTTTATTTAGATTAAACTAGAGACATATGGCTACAATTTTTATGAAGGAACCAAAATTTGATTATGTCTTTAAGAGTCTTGAAATTTGGCTTGAAGTAGAGAATTGTGTTTAGTCGAGGTATGAGAATAGCTTGTAGTATTTTGACTATAACGTATGATACTGCACCAAAATGCATGAATTTGATGTCATTAGAAACTTAAGACATAGAGGAACATTTTATTAGAAGAAAGTGTTGCCTAAAAACCTCATTGTCTAGGTCAAAATTGTTATACAAAACTGACCTAAAAATTTGTCAAGAGAAAAATTGGGAAAATTGCAGGAATACTGGGAAATTGTTTCTATCACGATCGTGGTAGTGGCAGTCACGATCATGACAGTTACGATCGTAGGCAGTGATTTTTTATGATAATGTGTTGATTATGCAATGGTTGAACCAATTAAGGATGAGGTATATAATTATGATGTTTTTGGACTTAATTAGGACTTAAAAGAAACATAAGCGATGTGGGAAAAGTTGGTTAAATGTGTGATAAGTTTTGAATGATTTTGATGTTATTGCTTTAACGAAAAGCATGTTTGATGCTAATACATCTAAATGTTAAATGTTTAGAGTGTTAAAATGAGGACATAACATAGTGAATGAATTGCCTGAAGCTTTATGAATGAGATATGTTATGGAAAAAGGATAGGATTGCATGAATGATATGATTTGGTAAAATGTGATAAATCAAATCATTATAGGCTGAGAGTTTAATGCAATCAAATTGGTATTTGAATTATTGCAAAATGATGTTGTGTTAGAGGAAGTGAATTATGGAGAATTTGGTATGAAATTGGTGTAAAAATATGTATTGAATTTGGATGAATGAAGGAAAAAAAATACAAGGCACGATTGTGGCCCTTATAACACGATCGTGGCCTGACGAAAATAGTTTTTGTCATGATCGTGGCCTTTACAACACGATTGTGGCCAGCCCCAAAATGTTTCTGTTATGATCGTGACAGGGATACCACGATCGTGGCCAGGCTTATAGTGCTAAAGAGTTGTCCTTTAATTGTTATATGAACAAATCAATACTAGGGTGTTTCCATATGACGTAATTAGATTCAAATGAGATCTTGAATGACCCTAGTTGATGACAAATGAGGTGATTAAAGTGAGTAAAGTTCTTTAGATATTAAAGAATGATTGGAAGATGTTAATTGATTATAAGATGTGAATAAAGGAAATATATCCAGGATTGTCAATATGAGCATGCATTATACCTTACACATACACATATGTGTATAATGAAATGTTTATATGATTGTGCAATTAATAATGTGTGTGCACTATATGTGTTGCATGAAATTGATATACAAGATTAAACATTTGCATCCAGATGTTTCCAAATCATGGAAGCAAACACTAATCTAGAGCGTAATGTGAGTCGACCTAGATGGTTTCACTTCCTTGTTTGTTTTGTTTTAAATTTCTGTGTTGAATTACTACAGAATGTGATTGTGATTGATACAATTCCGGACATTAATAGTTCAAGGAATTTGATAAATGTGAGAACATAGGAAGTGCTCATTGTATGTGAATTAGACTGAAATAAATGATTCTTAATATTATTGTTGAATGCCAGACATCGATTCGATGACTATATGAATGTGAATATGGAAAATTGAGCATTAGTGATTGTTTGATAATATGTGAATGTAGTGCATTTCATTACATGAATGCTTGAAAGATAACGGCTATTGTGATTAGAGTAACCATTGAAAAAGAGCTTAAAGCTTAGAAATTAAAAAAGACCTTAAAGCTCAGAATATGGTAAGAGCCTCTGGCTTACTATGTAGAATGAGCCCTGTATCTTTAATGGATAAAGGATAGTTATTATTGAGCCTAGTATCCACAATGGATATGGAACAGTTACAGGTACTTGGTCACAACAATAATGATTGAAAGTGAGTCTTATGAGCATTGTATATGCACTTGATATGTATGAGTTGAATGATAGAAATATATAGTTTGAATGATTTCTGAATGTGAAATATGAATTAAGTGAATATGAAGTGTATAAGATTGAACATGTCAATTAGTGAAATGACCTGAACTACGTGATTACATGAACTGTATGTGTTATGTGATTGAGTGAGCCATCGAGGACGGTCTGCTCACTGAGTTCGCAAAACTCACCCCAATTTGTAACATATTTTTCAGGTTCAGAGGAGACCCTTAGTTAAATCAACTGGAGCCTAACTGCTGCTTTTGAGCAAGAGATAGAGGTCGGGATCAGTTGGCATCTACATACATTTTTCTGTTACTTTTGCCTTAAAGAATGTATTACACAATTATTGTACCTTTTATGTGAATAATTTTTATTATGTAATGAATTTATGATTGAAAGTGTTTCGAAATTAAAGAGGGCCTAAATGATTACTGAAACTCTACAATGTGTATATCGTTGTGACAATTGTGATTGTAATTGGCAATGTTTATAATTAAAATGGGTTTTTTAATTATTAGTTTTCCAAAAAATGCGTGTGATGTTTGAGGAAATTTTACAATGAGTTCTGTTTGACTGCACTAGCGCACCGCTTTCATCGGGTATGTGTCTAAATATTCTCAGGATGTATGGATAAGTGCTCGGTGGAAGTGGGGTGTTACAGTAAAGGCCCAGAAGAAAAGGGTCTTGAGGTGGTAACAAAATATAAAGTGATGAAGATCATCTCAGGTGCACTTATGGTATTAAAGGGAGCATGAAAGAATAATAGATTGTACCATTATCTGGATATTACTGTTATTGGAACAACAACAACAACAACTTCTAGTGATGAGAAGGAGTTAGAAGCAACCGAGTTATGACATATGCGCTTAAGGAACGTAAGGGAAAAATCCTTAAATCTCTTAGTAAATAAAGGATTGTTGAAAGGGGTGAAGGCCTAGAAAATGGATTTTTGTGAGCATTGTGTCAAAGGGAAGAAGATTCTCGGTATAGAGATAAGTAGGGATAGGGAATTGTAGAGACTTTTTTTGACTCAGAAACAATATATGAGAAAGGTACTAAAACATTTTGGCTCGAGCGAAAAGTCAAAGCCTGTCAGTACTTTGATCGTTCCTCATTTCAAGCTCAGTGCATCTTTGTCTTCAAAGAATGATGAAGAAAGGGAAAACATGTCAAAAGTACCATATGAAAATGTTGTTGGTAACTTAATACGTGCTATAATGTGTACAAGGCTCGACATTTTACAGGTAGTTGAGGTTGTGAGCACGTATATGCATGATCCTAGAAAGGACATTAGCAAATAGTGAAATGGAATCTATGGTACATTCTGAATATCATAGATGTTGGTTTGGTATTTTAGCGGCATAAGCAAGATGGTCAATATGTAGTTGAATATTGTGATTCCGACTATGTCGGTGATTTAGATAAGTGTCGATCAACTACTGACTATGTGTTTACTCTTACGAAGACACCAATTTATTGGAGGTCTACATGACAATCAACAATGGCTTTGTCTTCTATGAAGGTAGAGTATATGATAGCTATAGAGGTTGTGAAGGAGGCAATTTGGCTTCAAGGATTGATTAGTGAATGAGCGGTTCAACAGAAGCACGTTAAAGTGAATTGTGATAGGCAAAGTGTTATCCTTTTAGCAAAGAACCAAATTTACTATGTAAGGATGAAGCACATCAATCTCTGTTATCACTTTATATGAGAAGTTTCGGAAGAAGGTGACGTGGCAATCTAGAAGATTGAGACTACTAAGAATCTTATTGATATGTTGATAAAGGTAGTGACTATGTTCAAGTTCCAACATTGTTTGGATCAAAGTTGCGAATATCTTACGGGTCCTGGTACTAGATTAAGTTCTAGTACGGTACTATACTAGTAACGGTTAATACCAGGTACAATTTTGGGTAATTTTTTAAATTTATAAAATAGATACTAATTTTTTTAAATTGAAAAATAGGTCATTGTCGTATTGTACAGTTGTCACATTGTCATATTGCCATATTTTTAGGTTTAAGTTGAAACTTTCAACTTTCTAACTATCTATTCATTCATGTCGTGCTTTTCATTCACCAACTTCATAAAAAGTTTAAGATAAATCCCATATAAACCAAACCATAACCAAACCAGACATAATCCAAACCACCAACCAGATAAAACAAAACTATGCATCATGCCATTCAACTCCAATCCGGTATCCAACCCAACCCAAATCACAAATCCAATTCACAATTTAATTCCAAGTTTCAACCTAACCCATTCATAGTCACAATTGTAATTAAGCAGAAAAATCAATTGAAAACACACCAAAAAAAATTGGCAATATATTTGCTTTGGGTTTTTGGGTCAGGTTGGGTTTATACCTAGATCTATTCCAAATTTGACGATTACACATACGTGGAGGAAAGTGGTCCATGGCTTGGAAGAGGACAGTGGCGTAAAGGATATTCGATGGTGGCATGGTCCACATGGAGGAGGGCTTAAAATGGTGTGGTGGTTTTCCAACATTAAATTCAGTTCTTATTCTTGGAACCAAAAAAAATAGGAGAGTTGAACACATAAATGAAATTGAAACC
>JAOSBN010000178.1:6469551-6483369 GCA_027563595.1 Erythroxylum suave | reverse complement strand
CAGCAATCTCTTAATCTTGACACTTCAGCTCAATCTCCCTTCTTAACTTCGATTAAACTAATCTCAACAGGTTTCTTCATCTTCTTCAACCTCCAATTCAGCTTCAGGAGAAGGCTCTTCAGGTTTTGTGCATTTCAGCAGAGTGCATTCGGATTTCCTGGAAGCATCTTCAGCTTCTTCACCAGCTTTCTTCCTTTGATCTTCAATCCCTGGAATTTCATTGCTTTGATCCATAACCTTCTGCATTATTCCCAATACCATCATCTCTAGTCTTCTTTGGAGCCTGAGATTTTTCTTCTTCAGTTTCCCTTTCTTCTTCACTTTGACAGAAGTAGCAATATCTTCAGCAAACTTCAATGCAGCAGGCTCCATGAAACAACACACTTCAACATAGGCATTTGTTCTTCCTCCCGACTTCTTTTTAATTTTATCTTTTAAACTCATACTTAATAAATGCCTCTGGTCTTTCATGAAATCAACTCGTACGTGCCTTAAAAAGTCGTATATGAATGTTATCATATACTGACACGCACTAAGTAATGCTTGTTTTACTTGGTCAAACACATTTGAGTGTACCATCTCTAGTGGTACCATAGCTCGAATCTGCAACACCGCGTACGGCAGCTGATATGCTAAACCGTACTGACATCCAATACATACAACATCATCCCGTATCTCTATCTGGGAAGACTCTTCAGCATTGACTGCTTCATCATTACTTTTAATTTGTGATTGTTTACATGGAAGACCCTTCAGCATTGACTGATTCATCATAACCTTTAATTTGTGATAACTTTCATGACCTAGGCATGCACGCCATAAATTTGCAGTCTTATTCCTCCTCGTACGACCAACATATGCTTCCTTTACAAGACACGCCAAGAAGACAAGACAATTTATTTTGGTCACTCTAATACTTCGACCAAACAACAATTTTGCAACTCGTACAATCATTCTGGGATGCCTTTTTACTGTTTCTCTCTTTAGCAAAAAGATAAAGAAGAGGATTTATGTTTATATAGAAGCTGAAATTGGTGAATCCATTTATTCCTCACTACAAACTATGCCGGTTTAATGAAACTTCTAGAGTAAGCTTCACTTTTAGAGAAAGGTTCAGCACACTCTAGAATTTGCTAGAGATTGTTGGTGATTTTAACATTCATTACGTACGCGTCTTAAAGAAAATTAACATCAGACAAGTTAAAAAGACATTAATCTTGTTTCATTACATAAGTTATACCAAAAGTTCCAACTTGTTGGAGTTTAGAGTTGCATAGATGTGGAGCGTACTCATTTAAGATCAAGCTTGTTATATACCTAAGAGAGAATCTGGATATATTAAGAGAGTTAGGGAAAGAATATGTTCCTAATGTCTTCTCGATCTTTAAGACTTTCTCAACCCTTGTTGGTAGCTGAAGGAGACGCAGGAGTAGGAATTTGTGACACGGTGAAGCAACAGAGCCAAGCACAACGAGCAATGACGATAAAGTCAAGAACGTATATCAACAGACAGCTTTGGGTAAGTTACCAAAAGCCCTCTATTAGATTTTTTATTTTTAATGGAATTGCTAACATATAAAATTTTTGCCACGTAAAAATTTATTTGTCACTCCACTTCAACACTGTTAATTAAAGGGTTAATAGCGAACAAATTTTGCAACAAATTGAAAGATTGAATATATTATCGCCGCTTATTTTAATTTTATAACTTTGATTAGAATTACAAAATCAATTCAAGTTTAAGATTTTAAATTTAATTTATTCTATATAAAAGCTAACATAATTAATTTTAAAGATTTTTAGATATATTACAATATCAACAAAAATTATAACCCACTAATTATAAAATGTAAATTTAATAAACTATTTTTAAAATTTAGAGTATATCTTTTATTTCTTCTCCAATTTCAATGCCTTGATTTCTTTAAAATGAAGTAACACATATATTTTTAGTCATTGCCTTAAAAGTTGAACAAGTTTAGTATTTAATTTTAATTAATTTTATCATAAGCATTTATTTTGTTTCAAGTAATATTATATGTATGTATGTATTTGTATATGTATATTTATATACATAATGATGGTCTCTTAATTAATCTAGATTAGGTTTCTTAATTTATTTTCTTTCTTTAGTCACTTAGAGTTAGTTAAGTTTATATATCTTCAATTTTCAACTACTTATAACAAGTTATTTTTGACCCATATCAATTATATTTATTAATTAATCCTTTCTTATCTTAGATTAAAACAATATGCTTCCACGGTAGAAATGATGGGGTAATTAAATAACTTCTAACTTAAAAGAGTTTCATATGATATTTAACTTTTCTTGTAAATTTGAGAAGATGTACATGTAGCCGAAATTAAATATCTAAATATGTCCATTCTTCAAGACCTCGGAGTCAATATATTGAATGAACTACAATGCAATAACCGTTTTCGGGTATTGAAAGTTCGATGAGCCACAAGATCAGTACATGAATGCAGATAACAAGTTAAAAATCTCCTATATGGAGACCCTATATATATGACATGAACTTCCATGGGGACATGATCAAGAGATGGACATGAGCAAGTAGAACTGACATAGATTTATGTGAAAAGCTAAAATAACGAGTTTGAAATGGATGGGACGCTTTGAAGCTGCCAACAGACACATCTTACTCACAGAAATCACAATATACTAGTCTTTACGCTTCCTCGTGTCCTCGTCCAGTCGCTGTACTCCAAATCAAGAGGCACTCTCATTTTTCTCTAGCTTTTAGCGACCAACGGGCTTTAAGGAATCATTTGCTACTTATTCAAGCTCGCCATTAACATTCTTTCTGAAAATTGAACTTCTGTTTTTGTCATGTTTGTTTGTTTGTTAAACATTGACAGGTTGAACAATATCAGGTTAATCTTCTATTAGGACTTCAAATTTTACTCTTTTTCACTTTTGAGTGTAAAAATATAGCTGACCTGATTTGACAACGTACCATGCGCTCCAAGATTATCTCGACCATGTTTATGTCTTATGTTAAAAGAAGACTAATAGTAGTAAAGCAGGCAATTCTACACCAATTTGTCTGGATCGAGGTTAGACTGCCAGCGTTAGTAAAAAAATTAAATAATTGAATTGATTCAGTCAGACCGTAACGTGAGCTTCTCTTTCAGACGTCACCCTCACATTTCTCTTATTGTTGTGAACCCTAAGCTGGTGGTGGTGGTGGGGCAGTGGTGAATTTGGTTTCTGAAAACATACATGACATACAACAAAAGATTCGTCAAAGTATATAGCATCTAATAAGGGAGACAAGGGTCTCTTCTTTTTTGAGGCGCATGACTTAGAATTTTACAGTATTTCAGACCTGAACAAAAGGACAGTGACAAACTTGGTTCTGCTTGTACACACTTTTCCTTTTCTCCACGTCTACATCTATTTACTACTAAACCATATATAAAATGGCTTCACCCTCACGCTTGCAACAGCCAATTCAATTGGGGAAAACTTTACTTATTCGAGCTGGTAAAATCACATATTAAACTTTTAGTGCTCCATTACCCTATCTTATATCGCAATGCAAACCAACATAAAGCATACTATTCTCATTTATTGTCCCTCCGGTCTTTTCTTGCACAATTTCAAGCCACAGATGGAAATTACTTTCAGCATGAGAAAAAGGATAACATGGAAAAGAAAAAATGATTTTTTTTCTTTGAGAATTAAAGGAAAAGAAATAATGTTGATCTTCAATGTTCACAAGGAAAGTTGAGATAGGAAAAGAAATAATGTTGATCTTCAATTTTCACAAGGAAAATTAAGAGACCTTCATGTCTATTTTTGCTCTAATGCGACACGGTAAGCATTCCAATTAAGGTCCATATTCAACATTTTCTCTGACCAAACGATGATTTTCATGATAATGACTTGTTTAAGTTCAATTGCATATCTTTGTATGTCGTGGATAACTTAAGGAAGGTTGAAATTTAGTCTAATTAGAGGTTACAACAAATTCTTAGCTACTCTTCCAAAAAAAAATAATAATAAGTAGCTAACTGTCTGATCATATTCTATGAGTAAAGTTGCACTACGAAATACGCGCTGAAGTTGTCAGGTCACAAATTAAGAACTAATGCTAAAGATATTGGTAATTTTTACTTTTGATGAATCTATAGCTAAAGGCAAAAAGCGATGCGGGTACGAAACGAGATGAAAAATTGAGTGGAAAAGTTTTGATTGAGTAATTAGAGTCTTCATCAGAAGTTTCGCCTCGAAAGAAAAGGAAGGCTCCATGTAAAGAATTGAAATATCTTTTAAGACCATGTGAAGGGCAGTTCTTGGAATTGACTCCACGCCTCATGCTCATAGTCGACACACCCAAGTATCAGCCCCAAACATGTGGCGTGGATATTTTATCTATATGTCCTTGCACTTGGAATGTGGAGAGACTTTCATTCATAATCGACTGAAGACAGCGGCTAGGCAATGACTCCATATCCTCTCTGCTACAGGTAGGGGTCAACTTCAGTCCAAAACGGATAATTAATGTATGTACCCTAATTATTTGCAGAAAACTAAACACTGTACATGCGTCCAGGACCAAGAATTTAAACAATTTAAACTCTCTTATCCAAAGAAGGTCCACTAGAGCATATTAAGACAGACAAAATGTACCTTCTCCATTCACCAAATTTACTCGGGCCTAAAGAATTAAGTTAGCTCTGGCACGGTTAATTTTTGCAGCTTAAACTTCTAATTAGTGCCCTTTGTCTATCAGTTTAAGTACCAAATAATGAAATATTCTAAAGAAGGAAAGTGTTGATTGGTTGTAACGACTTACGTTAACCATCGTAATTTCCTAACATGTCAGTCATAAAACATGATAATGAAATATATCTCAAAAATTAATAAACTTCAATGTTGTGTTGCGTCTCTATAAAGTGTAACTTAATGCTTAGCAAGTATTTAATTCATCGACATGCTTATTTTCTGGAAAAACGAATTCAGTCACTTGTGAAATAAAAAGACGGTGGAAAACTTAAGCTGAACTACAAGCGCAATTAGCAGCTTCACGTTCACAGATATAAGAGAAAAAGATTAAGAATGAATTGGGTAATATTTTTGTAAATTTTTCAATGTTTTTGTGGTACAAAAAGGAAAAAAAATAGCTAAAAAGAAGAGAAAAGGTGTGAGATGCTGAATTGTTGAAAACAAAGAAAAGTAAGGATGGGAATAGTATCAGGAGAAACTAGTAGAGTGGACAGTGTGTGTGTTTTGATGTACGTGTATTCTTTCTGGGTTAGGGAAATCGTTGAAAGACGGTGAAGAAAGCCTGTACGAGAATCCTAGATCTAAACATGGTAAAGCTTAGGAACAGACGATACTCATAGATTCAACAATCTTTTTCTCTTCCCTTCTCTCTCTCTCTCTCTCTAAGACCAGCAACTTCTACCACTACTACCTACGACTGCCACTGTCTCTCTTCTTACACCCATCTGCACTCCCGTACTAATACGCATCCACTTTTGCCCTTTTCTTCCACAACCACCACCACTAACACATTTATTGTTTACCAACTCCAAGCTAGACTCCATAGAATCATGGGGACGAGAGGAATAAAAAAGAAGGGATGTCCATCTTCTTCTCCTGCGAGAGAGTTGCGTAGAACGTAGCGGTTGTGCATGATCATTGTTAGTTTAATATAACCGAATTCAACCCTACTCCAGTCAAAATACGGGTTTTTCTTGTTTAGTAGCTCGAAAACTAGTCTTATTCTGCTAGTGAATTGGTGCTTAATTCTGCGTTCTCCAAAGGGAATTTAACTTTGACCTCTTAGCTTTCCTATTTCTCGTTCATGGGTTCGAAGACAAACAACGGATCAAAACTGAGATTCATCAACAAACCTTCTCTTCTTTTCTGTGTGTCCATCTTGTTCTTCCCCTTTTGTGCGCTCTTCACCTCCATCAATTCCGCAGTCACTTGCATAGGTAATTATTTAACCATTCTCTCTGTAGAAGTTCCTGCCCTTTTTATGCTCTCTTATTAGTCATCTTTCAAACTTCTATTGGGTTTTTTGTTTTCACTCAATCGGGTAAGTGAAGAGAAGGGAGTGGAACTTCAAAGAAAACACTGCACTCATCTCGGTCATCACTGTCTACCTCTTTTCCTTGTTCTACGATCAAATATTTGCCTTAGGGTCTTTCGAATTTCTGTATACCTGAATAATGAGTAACTTCATTAATTCGTTTTCCATAAAATGCAGAAACCAGATGTTCGTTGTCCGGTAAAGCTGATATCTATGTTCAGGTGAGTTTGGATCTGTTGCGCCTATTAGTCTAGCTAGATTATACCAGATATTAATTCTTAGTTTTAAATCAATAATCTTTATTTTAGACCCATTTTATACTAAATTTGCATCTTGTCCGATGCCTGAAGACAAAAAACATGTGCCTCTGTTTCTTTTACAAATAAAAAATAACACCAATTAACCAAATAAGTACACACCACAGCAACAGTCAAAGATGGAATTGACCGACAATGACGTGTGGCTTGACAGAACCTAGTTAGCTACCATCTAGACTACAAAGTTTTTATCTTTTCCCTTTCATGTAATAAGGACAATTGTTACGTCCATGATTTGCGTCAAGAACGGTACACGCAAAGGGACCCGTTTGCGCTGTCAGCCGTGTGATGAATCTAACGTATCCATGGACAACAATAGCCATGATTAGGCATCAGCTAGCACACAAACCATGGTGGTTCCTTGCCCCCTTTCTAGTTTCTGGCTTAGTTACAGCACTGTCTTTAGCCAAACTGATAGTCGAGCATCATCTATTTCCTCTCTGTTTGACGTCTTTTTACTGCTCAGCGCTTTCAGCGGAAGCATGCTTGTGTGCTCTAAAGAATATAATCTACCGCAAAATCTATCCATTTACCTCCTCTTCTCGTGAACCACTTCTTCGTGCGCACGTTAGCACGTGTTCTGTACGTGCTCCATTTACAATTGTGATTTGAATTCGCAGGATCTTGAGAGGGGAAAGGATGAGATGACCAAGGAGGCTTCTTTGAACATGGCACGGAGGGTTTTAAGTGGTCTAGGCTCGTCGCCGCCGCATTGCGCGTCAAAGTGTGGGAAATGCACTCCATGCCAACCGGTGCACGTGCCGGTGCCACCAGGAACGCCGGTGACGGCGGAGTATTACCCGGAAGCATGGAGGTGCAAGTGTGGCAACAAGTTATATATGCCATGATAAACTTGACTCAGCCAAGTAACATCCTAGTTAATATTACGTAGTTGGTTTCAACGTTATTATATTATCAGACATGTGATCTAACTCTAAGTAGAAGTTTGGTTCCCATGAATCAGGAGATATTTTATGAATTTACCATGGTGAAGGTGAAATGAGAATATGTATATGTATAGGAACTAGAACTCTACAGAATTAATGTTTTAGTTTTTGTTAAAACTCACCGATTGGAGTACTGCAAAACAGTTTATCTTTTTGTCATTTTGACGTTCATATACATGTTACCTTTAGATGCCATTATCAGTCGGAATAATTTCTTCAGTAGAGCCATTCGTTTAAATTTAGTAGTTCTCTTTACAAGATCTACTACTGTCAAAAATCAAATCCTCAGGCGTACTGCTGACTGAGGGTGGGGAAAGGAAATGTGATGCAGATGTAAGCCAACAAGAATCGATTTCTCTTGACCTACGGTGACCGAAAAATTTAAAATAAAAGATTCATATAAAATGTACAGTTAGATGAGAATGTTAGATTTGTGATCGTTATAGTATTGACTTTTGTTTCAATACTTCTTACATCTTTCTCTTTTTATTCTTGTAGTAAAAAGAGAGTGACATTTTATCTAAGAGGTTTTTTCTTTTTAGTTAATTTTGCTTAAATTTCAATTTATGTTGGTCTATTTATAATTTAGAGGTGATGTGGTGCAATCATTTAGTTAAAAACATCCATCTTCGAATAGTGTATCAAAACTTGAAATTTAATATTGATCAATTTATGCTTTAATTTCGATGGATAAACTTAGTAAATTTATTTTACCATGTATCATTCTACACGGTAACTTATAGAGCCCAATTGTTCACTGAAAAAGCGTTAATAGTACTTAACACTGCATAACTGAAAACAACCGACTTGCTGTACTCATTAGTTTTTTCCATAGCAACAGATTCTTTTTTATATATATACAAAGGAGCTCTTTAGTTTATACCAAAAAATCGTGCCTGCATATTTAATGGTTATTGACTTAATGACATATTTGATTTCCAATTGATTAACTTAAAACATGAGAGAGGCTTGCCATCGATATTGGGAATTCCAAGACTTCAGCGTCGAGTTGGATCAGTACTTTTCTATGTAAAGTTTGGTTTAATAAATTTAGGAAAAAAAGTCTAGATTGGTCATTTAAGTTAAATGCTACGTGCACAAAAGTTCCATAACTCTTTCGTTTGTCAAAATCATCTTAATTTTTTGAAAAAAACTTCCTCTTTAACCATGACTTCACCGAGAGAATGAGTTTCTGCAACACTCTATCCTGATAGTGGTGGAATTGTCGGAATGAATAAAAAGAAGGGTAATTTTATTATTTTGCTACCAAAGAAGAATAGTATATTAATAATGTTATGAAAATCTACTGGATTAGAGCAGGTTTGTAACTAAATAGGACCGAAAAATACTAATGAACAGACAGATTTTACGTGAAAAACTCTTAATTTATGGTTAAAACTACGGGCAAGGATAGAATAATTTTACTACTGGAAAAAATTAGAGAATTACAAGGAGAAAACTACACCCACAAAAATACACAAAATATTTTTGTCTCTCTCTCTCTTTTTTCTCTCTCACCTTGCCATCTCTGGCGATGAATCAACAATTTGAAGTGCTTTTCTTACGTATTCTTGATAAACCAGCATTTATATATAAATGTAGGAGGATCTATTTGGGAAGTAAGAAGCCCCTTTGACATCTCTTCATCTGCGATGTCTCTCTTTTTATGTTCTGCCCATCTGCTATGCTTTCTTTGTTCATCTCCTACCTATAAATTGAAGGTACCATTATTTGGCTTATTAGGCATGATAGGCATCGAAATTCAGTGCCTAATATGCCAAGCCTACTGCCTAACATGCTAAGCCCACCAAATTTGACAATTCTCTCACCTGAAGATTTGATTGAAAATCAATCATATCTTTACACAATTCTTTCTATTTTGCCACTTCATGTTGCTTATGTCTCTGTCAGGCCACACGAGGATCGACACCACATAAACTTGTCAGCGTTGATTGCTTTTGTCATAAAATCTGCCAGGTTATCTATGATATGAATTTTGTGGTATTGAACTTAAATGTGTTTTGTCTTTGAATGAAATGCTGGATTCCTTGCAAGATGCAAAGCACTTTGGTTATCACAAAATAAAGTAATATTCTCTTGTTTATACTCAAGTTCTTCCAACAACATCGTTAACCACGCGCTGCGTCTTTACTGGCTTATGTAGCTACTACATATTCTGCTTCTATTGTTGACGTAGCTACAACTGACTGCAGTTTTGAAACCCAGCTCACAGCTCCTCTAGCTAGTGTAAACACATATCCTGTAGTGGATTTACTTTTATCAAGATCACCTGCATAATCAGCGTCAACATATCCTTTGACAGTAGAATCTAATCCTCCATAACATAATGCAACATCTGAGGTTCCCTTGATATATCAAAGAACCCTCTTAACTGTATTCCAATGCTCTCGACCAGGATTTGCCATGTAACGACTAACCACTCCCACTGCATGTGCAATGTCTGGTCTTGTAAGCAAACATTAAGCTTCCCACTGCTGATGCATATAGTACTTGAGACATCCCCATCCTCTCTTTTTCATTACTAGGACTTGTACTTAGGGATAACTTGTAATTAACAGGAAGAGGGGTATAAATTGACTTACAATCTTACATGTTGAATCGCCGCAAGATCCTCTTCAAATAATTCTTTTGAGAAAGCCAAATCTTCCTATTATTTTTGTCTCGGTAAATTTGCATCCCTCAAATCTTGTTTGTTGGTCCCAAGTCCTTCATTTCAAATTCCTTAGCCAACTGTGCCTTTAATTCTTTGATACCATCATTGTTAGGGCCTGCTACCAACATGTCGTCTACATACAACAGCAAGACTATAAAATCATCTTTCTCCAACCTCTTGAAATATGCATAAGGGTCTGCATTCAGTCTGTCGTATCCAAGGCTCATAATGAAGGAATCAAATCTCTTATACCAATACCTCGGTGCCTGCTTTAAACCATACACAGATTTGTTCAACCTATAAACCAAGTTCTCTTTCCCTTTTTCTTCAAAACCTTCTGGCTGGAGCATATAAATTTCTTCTTCAAGATCTCCATAAAGAAATGTAGTTTTCACATCTAACTGCTCAAGATACAAGTCAATTGTAGCACACATTGCCAGGACTACTCGAACTGTAGTAAGTCGAATCACAGAAGAAAATATTTTGTTAAAATCAATACCTTCTTTCTGAGCATATCCTTTCACCACCAATCGAGCATGATATCGCTCCACTTGATCATCACCACTCCGTTTGATTTTGTGAACCTATTTATTTCCAATAACCTATTTATTTCCAATAGGCTTTCTTCTTTGGGGTAGTGATATCAACTCCTATGTCTTATTCTTACGCAGAGATTCAATTTCTTCCTGCATTGTTGCCATCCACTGAGATGCATCTGAACTATTCATTACTTCTTGAAGAGTTGATGGTTTTCTGTCCTCAGTTAAAAGATAGTATGCAACATTGCTCTCCATAATATAATCTGAGTGTCAGCTCGGTGCTCTTCTTATGCGAGTTGTTCTCCGAGCATCTGAAATATCAGATTATACTAATTCTTGCTCCTCGTGCTCTGGTGCAGCTTCAGAAGAATCATGTTGATCAAATTCCCTTTCCATCTGTACTGTTGTAGTCTCTGGATTCTCTTGTACAGTGTCAACATTTTCTGATTGCTCTTGATCCTTATCTTCCATGAAGATAACATCCCTGCTGATAACAATCTTATGGGCAGTGGGATCCCATAGACGATACCCTTTTACTCCTTCAACATATCCCAAGAATATACATCTTATGGATTTTGGATCCAACTTCGTAGTTTCTTGGGCATTGAATATCACATAGGCAAGATTCCAAACATATGGAGGTTGGAATAATCTACTGGTTTACCAGTCCACATCTCCATCGGTGTCTTCAACTCAATTGCAATTGATGGAGCTCGATTCACTACATAACAGGCGATATAGACTGCTTCTGCCCAGAATTTCTTATTTAAGCTTGTAGTTCTCATCATCGCTCTTATTCTTTCCAATAGAGTTCTGTTCAACTACTCTGCTACTCCATTTTGTTGAAGAGTATATACCGTCGTCAATTGCCTTTTGATGCCTTCTTGCTTGCAGAATTCATCAAATTCTTTACCAGTATATTCACCTCCATTATCTGAGCGTAAACACTTGATCTTCTTACCAGATTCGAGTTCCACCCGCGCTTTGTAAACTTTGAAAGTTGGAAACACATATGCCTTCCTCTTGATAGGAAACACCTAACATCTCCTCGAATAATTATCAATGAATGATACAAAGAAATTTGCTCCTCCTAGGGACGTAACTGGTGCTTGCCATACATCAGAGTGAATCAATTCTAGAATTTCTTTACTTTTGAACTTTGATATGTTGAACTTCAATCGATGTTGCTTACTCACAACGCAATGCTCACAAGAGGGAAGTGATACCTTTGTGAGACTTGTAAGTAGATTCTTCTCTACAAGCATCTTCATTCCTTGTTCTAACATATGTCCAAGCTTTTTATTCCACGTCATTGTAGACTTGTCATCTGGACTAGTCATCACAATGGATGCCTCTCCTTCTTGCAAAGTTACTCCCTTCAGCATATATAGATTTGTAATAATTTTCTCTACTTTCATAAATACCAGCGCTCCTTTAATCACTTTCATGATCTTGTTTTGAATCTCAACTATGAAACTGAGATCATCCAATTGTCCTACAAACAACAAATTCTTCTTCAGGCCCTCCATATATCGCACTTTTTCAATAGTCTGAGTTGTCTCATCATACATCTTTAGCTTGATGGTGCCGATACCAATGATCTTTAGAGCTTGATCATTACAGCTGTACACAGATCTCTCAGAGACAGATTCATATTGATGGAACCAGTCTCTTCGAGAGGTCATATGAAAAGTAGTTGTTGAATCGAGAAGCCATACATCAACAAATCTTCTCTCACCTCCAATAGTCGTTGTCGCTTCACAGACCATTACTCTTCCATCATCTGAAGTATTTGCCGCATTTCTTTGAGGAATAGAATCTTTCTTCTTCAGATTGCAACAATCCTTCTTAAGGTACCCTTTCTTGCCATAATTGTAGCACTTGAAATTCTTCTTACTCCTGGATTTTGATGTACTATGACTATGACTCCCACTTAGGCCACGTTCCATTGATCTTCCTCTCGTCACCGCCAAGGCTTCCACTTGTTGCGAACTTGCCAACCTGTCTTCCTTGCTCTTGCACTGGCTCTCTTCTTCCAAAATAGTAGCTGCAATATTGTCGAAGACTTATGTTGTTTGTTAGATTGATGAAGAGTTGATCATATGAATCTGGCAGACTTTGGAGTAGAAGTTCCGCACGTTCGCTTATCTCTATTGTGTGCCCCAATGATGTGAGTTGGGAAAATAGAGTATTTAAAGTATTTAAGTGCTCTGTCACTGAAGTGGATTCCGTCATATGTAAAGTGTATACTTTCCTCTTCAGAAAAATTTTATTGTGGAGTGATTTGGCCTCGTACAATTTTATGAGATGATCCCAAATCTCTTTTGCCATCTTCTTCTCCTCTATGCCTGATAACACCTCATCTGCTAATGCTAGATGAAGATTTGCAATAGCATTTCCATCCATCTCATTCCACTTTTCATTTGTGACTCTAGCTAACCGTTCACTAATGTCCGCCAGACAATTATCTTTTTTCAAGATAGCCTCCATCTTCAACTTCCACAATGAGAAATTACTCCCATTAAACTTTTCAATCTCAAATTTTGCTGCCATTGCTTTTATCACGAACAAAATTTAGCTCCCACAATTTCACGTGAATAGTACTTGCATGTATGAACAGTACCCGTATGTGTGAATAGTATCATATGTATGAATAGTACCGTTTATGTGAATAGTACCGTACACATGAATATCATTGTATACTTGAACTATAGTAATTACACAGTATAATGCAAAAATAAATGCATGAACAGTTGTCACATTTTGTGGTTACTATATACCAACTTTCACTGTGCTAGCCGGAACTCTGAACGGATTATGCCAAAAACTTTGTCGTAATTTTCCGACCTCCCTCCGATACCACTTGTTGTGAAAATCATATGAATCTGGAAAACTTTGGAGTAGAAGTTCCACACGTTCACTTATCTCTATTGTGTGCCCCAATGATGTGAGTTGGGAAAATAGAGTATTTAAAGTATTTAAGTGCTCTATCACCGAAGTGGATTCCGTCATATGTAAAGTGTATACTTTCCTCTTCAGAAAAATTTTATTATGGAGTGATTTGGCCTCGTAGAATTTTTTGAGATGATCCTAAATCTCTTTTGCCATCTTCTTATCCTCTATGCTTGATAACACCTCATTTGCTAATGCCAGATGAAGATTTGCAATAGCATTTCCATCCATCTCATTCCACCTATCATTTGTGACTCTAGCTAACCGTTCACTAATGTCCGCCAGACAATTATCTTTTTTCAAGATAGCCTCCATCTTCAA
>JAOSBN010000178.1:6447237-6461048 GCA_027563595.1 Erythroxylum suave | reverse complement strand
AATAAAAATGCAATAAATCAAATTTCATTAATATCAAGGATAAAACTCCCGAAGGTGAGTTTAGACATAAATCAACATTCAACAAAACTCATTCTCAATGACTATCCCAATCCTATATATCAATAAAATTGACAAAATCCAAAAAATACAAGTGGAACGGATTGATGGAGGCAGCAACGGCAGGAAACCTCTTATTCTGGGAAGTTCTTCGTGTCAAGCTTCTTCTTCGTGTCTCTTTTCCTTTGATTCTTTCTCAATCTCTTGATAAACATCTCTCTAGGGTTCAGGATTACGACTGATGCAAAATGCTCCTTCTTCTGTTCTTTATGTTCCTTAAACGACTTGGTTGAAACGATCTAAAAAATCCCTTGAAATCTTACCTTTTCTCTTATTTACATGTCTGCCCGATGTAGGCCACGATCGTGGCCCCACATACCATAATCATGTCCAACATCTAACCTCTCTTTCACGATCATGGCCCAAATGCCACGATCGTGGCCTGTGACAGAGTCTTTATGTCAAGAGCATGTCCCTTAGGCCACAATTGTAGTTTGGTTCACAGGTCTCTATCACGATCGTGGCCTATTGTGCCATGATCGCGGGCGATGGTTTAGCCCCGAAAGTCTCCGTAACTCCTTCGTTCTTCGATGTTGTCCTTGAAAAACTAACAAACACATCAAAGTACCTCAAAAACATAACATTTAAGCTCAAAGACTTAAATAACCCATAAAAACACTTAAACACATAAATTAACAAAATTCTAACCTAAACACACAATAAACACTCAATTTAACACTTAATACATAACAATTTAAACCATAGAACATAATGCAAATCACACCTATCAACATCCCCAGACTTAAATATTTGCTTGTCCTTAAGCAAGAAAAACAACAAACATAGAACAAACAAACAATGTGCAATGCAACAATGAGGCAATGACTTCAACTTCATAAAATAAATTTAATCTTAAACACAATCATTCAAGTTATATCAAACCATTAGCATGCAAAATCTGTGTCTAAGTGCTTTGAACTAAATATACAAATTAATAGAGATTCATGTGTTAATTTATTTACCCTTTTCAATTGCACACACACATCAATAATTCTTTGGTCATTCATACTTTGTAATTGTTCCTAAGTACCTTTTCATGAAAATTCAAGCTATTACAAGTTTGCTGGGTTTTTATTAAGAACACCCACATATTCTTTTTAAACAAGGACTTAATCTTTTACTCAGAGGTAAACATTGATGATGAATATTGATCCGGTTACTTGACTAAGAATTTTTTTATTAACATAACTTGGTTGACAAGTCATTATAGCTTTTTGATGCAGAGGGACACATTGTTGATCCAGTTACTTGGCTATATCGTGTTTTCAACTGGCTACTAGCTCTATTCATATCCCAAAGGTCAGCGGAATCGTTATTAATTTAACACACTTATTTTACCTACCTTGTTGTTTTAGCTACTTGTTTCCATGAAAAATACTAGTAAAGCTATTTAAGTTGAAAGGCCTCAAATTATGAATGAATATGACAATTTAGAGGGTGCTAAACATACACTAAATCCTAATTAAGCTGTATATTCATCCAAAGAATTCGATTCAGTAATTTTGCAAGCTAAGGATTATTCACAACCTAATATACTATGTCCAAAATTAAATCAATTCCAATTCATCTAAGCCATTGACACAATTCACAAAATGCAACCTAACAACTATCATACGATATGCAAAATCACATTCAAAAGCAAAACACATACCTTCCCCACACTTGAAAAACACATTGTCCTCAATGTGAGAAGGGAACAAATAAGCACATGAAAGACAAGAAAAACCAAAAATTAAAGTAAACAGAAAATAAAATTGAAATAACTATGAAAAATAAAAACGGAAGACTAATTTGGAAAAGAAAAATGGGTTAGACAAAATCTCATGGAGATGGAGGTGGTGATGGTGTCGGAGGTGGCAATTGAATTCCCTGAGCCTCAAAATATCTATATATATTTGACAGATATCCCAGCTTTGGCATTTTTGTGTCCGGACCATCTCCTTCATCGTTATGGTGTTCTCCGCAAGTGTTTTGTTGGTTTTAGAGATTGCATCTAAAACTGTCTTCTAGCCTTGTTCTCCCTCTTCTTCTTCCTTGGACTCTTCACTAGTTCAATCCTCTTCTGCTTGTTAGTGCGGCGCTGAACTCGAGCTTGCCTGCCTGGCCCTAATCTTAACATATGTCTTTTGGCTGATATCCTAAAATTCTATATTGTGAGACTTAAGGATTTTAGCCCCCATAAATGGTGATGGTTTAGGAAGTTAGGGAGGTAAACCGTTAATCCATTACGGTCCATACCATAATATTCAGCTATGGCAAAAGCTAGGTACCCTATACATAGATTATTGTTCCTTTCACACGGAGTTGTAACAATAACATTTAGCACATGTGTTGATGTGCACACTGGAATACTGTGGTCCGTGCACCACAACATAAAGAGTTCCTTTGTGGAACACTTGTTGGTTTCTATTTTAAAAAACACTAGCTAACTCATAAACTTATATAGAAGCAAGTGTTTGTGGGACCTTATCATGTTGTTATGGCAATTCTTAGCATGAAATTACTCAATTCCAGTGACTTTACTCCAATAACGAGAGGCATAAAAATCATCATGCTGATTGATGATGGAGGATTCGGGGAATCCACATATATCGCACATGATTTCTATATTCAGTTTATAAGCCCTTCCTCTCAACCTAAACCACAATTCCTTGGAGTTCCAAGGGTTATAAGTCAGTGAAGTGAAATTTTCCAAAATGAGCTCCTAATAGACAGGAAATTGAAACCATATAAATTGGGCCCACTAGATTCTCTTAGCTAAATTTTTTACTCTCTCACTCAGCTTTAGCCTATCGAGTGTTTCAAAATCAAAGTATCTGGGAACTACTATTTGTCCAGCATTCAAAGATTGGAAACGGGTACCTTCCTCCTCTGTGTAAATTAGGAAGGGCATGCCAAAGTTGACTGCTCACTTTCTTTTCCCACGTCCCACAACTTGATTTCATCCCAATTGCTCCCTTCTAGCAGTGCTTAATGCACCGTATATTTCTTGGGAATTGAGTAGAATTTGGAAGAAAAATTATAGGACTGAAAATTTATAGAGAGATGTGAGAGCTTTTGTAGGCTTAAAGTTTAGAGACATAAAATGAAAATGAAAGGGAATGGACTAGTGAAGTTAGAACTGATTATACACATGGTTAAAAGGGTAAAATGGTAAAATTTTCTTTTAAAAATGCATGCTCCACCCTTTTTCTGCATAGTTGCAGGCCACAATCGTGGTCGACAGTTTTCCACCAATTCTTGGTTTTTCTTCGTTTGTTCTTGTCCCAATCTTTTGAATTTTGCTTCTTAATTCTTTTATGGCCCTTTTCACCTCCCTTTTACTTATTTGGGAAATCATCCACTTTATTTCGAAATCCTATTCCTTTTTGATTTTATTCGAAAACCAAAATAATCCTAACTACGGAATTCAAACGTTCAAACAAAAACAATCAAAAGTAATAAATTTCTATGGGTTACCTCCCATGAAGCGCTTCTTTTAACGTCGATAACTTCACAATCCTTTAAGCTCATGGTGTTTCGAATGAACGTTGCAATGGTAGTGTCGTCATTAATCGCATAATTTATACCTGGGCTACCATGCTACAGTTTCCACCTTCTTTATGATTCTCTTTTCCTTGCTTCCTTCTTCGCGAGTGCTTTTTCCTAAATGCATTCCCAGGATCCTCAATATCTTCCCATTCTCCTCAAGGCTCAGTATTCTCGATATCTGTTATGAAGGAGACTTATAGTCTTTCTTAGACACTTAGAAGGTTATTTGCTTTTTTCTTACTCTAAGAGTTAGGTCACCCCCATCAATGTCAATGATGAACACGTAGTGGCCATGAATGGTCGTCCAAAACCTATCAAGGTTTCCAAATCTTCACCAATGTCCAATATGTAGAAGTCTGTGGGAAAGGTATATTTATCAACTTTTACTTGTACATCTTTTATAATCCCCTTCAGTTGATGCAACGTTTTGTCAGCCTTTTTTACCAAAAACTTAGTGGGTACTAACTCTCTTAACCCCAACTTTAGACTAAAGGTGTAGGGCATCATGCTTATACTTGCTCTCAAATCTACAAATGCCCTATCTGTGATGATTCTATTAATATTGCAGGGGATGAAAAAGTCCCCTGGGTCCTATTTCTTCTGTGAGATGTCGAGGTCTTTTTTCGATATTCACTCCTTAACCTTCTTCTTGACGGGTTCCTTTAATTTGAACTCTGTTTGTAATTGTTTTGTCACTTCCTCAACCATGTTTTTTTTCAATTTTATGTAAATTCCTTGTTGTCCTCTTTGCATAAAACTCCTTTTGCGCCATAATAGGGAATGGAAATACACGTCGAGTTACCTTAATTGACTCGATCATAGACTCCCTTGGAAGGTCTTCTTTAATTACTTGACTTTCTTCTTCATCTTCTTCCAATACCTTCTCAAGTTCCTCATCCTAAGTTTTATTGATAGCCATGATCCGTTCTTTCTAATTGGAATCGGTATTGCTTGGAAGGGTTCTTGCATTTCAAGTAGACATTGCCTCCGCTAATTAGCCAACTTGGACTTTCAAATTATGTATCGATGAGACATGGATCTTCGTTACTTGCTTGAATTTGCTTTCGAGCCTCCTATATGCATCCTCCATGCCTCCAATCTTATCCAAAATCTTGCCAACTTTGATTCCATCGAGTTTACTTCATCTTGCTGAAAGCCTGATTATCCTTGTAGCCTAAATTATCCTCCCGTGTTGTTTATCTAGGAGAAGTTAGGGTGATTCTTTCACCATAGGTTGTAAGTGTTGGAGTAGGGATTATTACCCCCTCCTCATCCATATTGCGTCCCCATATAGTGTACTTGCTCCTCATCACTCCCCTTTATTAGATAACAGTCTACGATATCATGATTTATCTGCGATAGAATTCACACTTTAATTGTACAGCCTTCACTGGAGCTGATGATAATCTCTTCATGCTTTTGAGCTGTCACGTTAAGTTGTTAATCATTGCTTGCATTTCAGTCATCTAATTGACCGCAACGATTCCTTTTTACTCTCTAAAGGTATTAGGTTGCCTCCCCCACTCGTTCTTCCACAAACAATTGTTACTCTCCATCTCCTTATTCAACTCCTCCATTTCATTCATTATCTTCCACATTAGTGATCCTCTTAAAGCTGCGTCAATTGTGCCTCTCATCGGTGCATTGACTTCATTGTAAAGTATTTGAAAAAGGAGTTCCTTGGGTAGGTTGTGGTGTGGACACTTCCTTTGCAAATCTTTATATCTCTTCCATGCTTCGTAGATTGATTCCTCATCACCTTGCTACAAATTTGTGATTTCCTTTATAATCTTGGTGGTCTTCGTCAATGGGAAATACTTATCTAAGATAGCACGCATAAGCTGATCCTACATCGTGATGTTGGCTGGGCTAAGTGAATGATACCAAGCCTTCGCTCTATCTCTAAGGGTGAAGGGATATATTCTGACATCTAATGATACCTAAACGTATAACAGATTTCGAGGAAGTTCATGATGTGTGCGTTGGGATCCTCATTTGCCAATCTATAAAATTGCACATTCTATTGAAGCATATTAAAAAGTGTTGGTTTAATATTGAATGAGGCCACCTGAATAAGCGGCCTAACCACTCTTTAATTGGCCGTGTTGATCCCCGGTCTCATAAAGCCTATCAGGGCCCTCTGGTACTGTCCTTGGTTCGCTCCATGGTCCATATTTTGTTTAAACTCCTTGCCTATTGTTGATTTCTCAATCTCTTCTTCTTCTTCTCGCCGAGCTTTCCTAAGATCGTTCTAGTTGATTGATATCTAAGTCTAACGTTTTTGTTGCCTGATACGAAACTCTTGTGGCTCTTGTGTTCATTTAAGAGCGCAATTTCTAAAATAAAATGAAAGAACAAAAAAAATTAAAAACTAAACTAACTAATGCCTTAAATTATAGAACTAAACTATCGTCTCCCAAGCAACCACGCCAAAAACTTGATCGCCAACTTCAATTTGATAAGTTTTAATGTTTTTAACCTCAATAATATAGCAAGCATATGGGTCGTTCACGTAGTTCCTAAGGTGTCGATCCCACCAGGAGGTCTAAGTTAATCCTAAAATCTAAGGCTGAACTCAAATTGCAACAACTTAAAGAACAAACTAAAACAGAAATTAATATAATCAATAAATTTCACTAAACAAATTCAGAAAATATAAACAAGATAGCAATGTGCATAACCCAATCAAGAATCAACGTAGCACCTACCAATTGAGAGAAAGGGTGATTTAATCTAACCTTAATAGATCCTAATGGATTATGAAATTAATGAATTACCGGGTCTAGACGGTCCTAGTGTGGATTACTCTCTCTGAGTTATAATCTTTAACCCTAACTAACAAACCCTAATTAGATTATGGAATTGCAACCTCTTGATTAACAATTTATTCAAAACCTAAATTAGTTCTGATTTTGTCGAATAACTTACTAGAAACCTATGCATGACCTCTCGCTAATCAATTTTACCGGTTTGATTCAATTCTTAAGCTATTAAACTACCTAACTCTCTTTAGCGCAATTTAATGAATTTTCACTCGGTTCACCCTCTCAGTTTATTACCAAATTATTAAGAATAGAAACTGAATCACAAATAATTCAATAAAAAATGCAATAAGTCAAATTTAATTAATATCAAGGATAAAACCCCCCAAGGTGACTTTAGACATAAATCAACATTCAAAAAAACCTATTCTCAATGACTATCCCAATTTTATACATAATCAAATTGAAATAAACTGAAAAGTATGAGTGGAATGGATTGATGGAGGTCGCGATGGCAGGAAACCTCCTGTTTTAGGAAGTATTTTGTGTCAAGCTTCTTCTTTATGTCTCTCTTCTTTCGATTATTTCTTAATCTCTCGATAAAGCTCTCTCTAGGGTTCGGGATTGTGACTGATGCAAAAAGCTCCTTCTTCTATTCTTTATATTCCTTAAATACCTTGGCAGCTTTAGGGTTCTTCCAGGGTCGAAACGGTCCAAAAAATACTTTGAAATCTGACTTTTTCTGTTGTTTGTGTTTCTGCCTAACATAAGCCATGATTGTGGCCCTTCTTGCCATGATTGTGGCCAAAATCTAACCTCTATCACGATCGTGGGCAAATGCCACGATCGTTTCCTGTGACAGAATTTGTTTGTCACGATTGTGTTCCTTAGGCCACGATTATGGTCTGGTTCACAGGTCTTTGTCACGATCGTGGCCTATTGTGCCACGATAGTGGGTTGTGGTTTTCATCCTGAAAGACTTTGAAACTCCTCCGATCTTTGATGTTGGCCCTGAAACACTAACAAAGACACCAAGGTATCTAAAAAACGTAACATTTAAGCTTGAAGACTTATACTAACCCGTAAAAACACTTAAACACATAAATTAACTCAATTTAACCCTTATTACATAACAAGTTAAACCCTAAAACATGGTGCAAATCACACCTATCAGCCCAGGTTAGCAAGTTTATAACTTAAGCAGTGAAACCAAGCTCGAGCAGGTTATTTAAGACCATAAAGAGCTTTGTACAGGTGACACACATAATAAGGATGATGCGATTGACAAAACTATGAGGTTGTTATATAAAAATAGGTTCTTGTAAGTTTCCATGTGGAAAAGCATTATTAACATGACATATGCTCTAATTGAAGACCCATGTAGGTAATGACTCATGCTCCCTTCTAATTTTTGTATATAATTTATGATGTTCGAATCACCTTATTCCTTTGCCCTTTTTCCCTTTTTGTGAAAAGTTTCATTAACAATGTTACATTTAGGTAAATTACTTTATCTTCTTTAAATGGGTTTGATTATAGGGTTGAATAGCATATAGATTATAATTGTTTTCATGTGCAATTCTATTATATATTTGTATATAGGATATGATCAAGTTTTCTCGTACATATCTACTTAAAATTGTACATAGGATAAGATTTATGTCACTTGGTTTAGCTTTGATGGTGGTTATCCATGTTTTGTTTATGTGTATCCACTAGGTTAAAGATAATGTGTGGCATTCATGGAAAAGATGTAGATTATGAGGAGCAAACAAATTCAGTTTAATAGACATCATTTAGCAATCAGTAGGTGCATAATCAATATTATAACATTTTGTTGTAATACTTAAGAATGAGCTCAAATAGTAGTTCTTTAATGTAATGAGGTTGATTAAAGGATTTAGTTTGTTGTTTTCTTGGTTATAATTTTGTGTTCGGTTGAAATTTTCGAAAATTTCATCTTTCGCAGTAGAAGCATTCTAAGCTTGATTTGAGGTCATACATGTTGATTTCTTCAAATTACTCAGTTGAATAGGACTATGATGAAGAGGCCAAATATTGTTACGGTAAATTGAAAGCACCTAAATAGACTTCACATAATGATGAAAATACAGGAAGAAGGTTTTACGGTTGTCAACTCCTTCTAGTATTTTTGGTATATTTTTATGTTGTTTTAGCTAAATATGTTCATATATTTCATTAACGAATTGCTGTTTTTTCTTTGATGGTAGAGTGAAAATGTTCGTGGATTTCATGAATGGCATGACCAAAGATTTTTTCCAAGAGCAAGATAAATTATTTTAGAGCTGAAAAATAGAGAGAAGATGTTATATTTTCAAAGTAATCTATTGAAAGTTGAAGTGGTAGAGTTAAGAGAAAATGTAGTAGATGTTCTATAAGCTGAAAGGATTGCGAAAAATTTGAAGTTAAAGAATGAGTTAGTTGCCACGAGGACTAATAATGAAACACATTCAACATATTGTTGGAAATTTATTACTTGTTTAAGCTTGTGTTTAGTAGTTTTGCTTATGTTTGTTAGCTTAAATAATGAAGGCAATATAGCCAATAGTTGTACCTTTAAAGCCTCACTTGGAAATGGTTTGATGTACTAGAACATTAAACATGTTTAATGTTTGATGTACTAGTGTTAAGTCAAGAAGACTTTACTTCTTCTATTGATTTTGATGAAAGTCAAATAATAATAATAAAAGAAGTGTGTGAACTGGTTTGATGAGTTTATGAAGTGCACAGATAAATGTAAGTAGCACAAATCATCAAATCAAGACGATATTCAGGAGCTGACTAAGACAAAGTCTAAGACGGACAAGACGAAGTGACTAAGACGAAGTTATAAGGCTAAGACAAAGACATAAGATAAAGGAAGACACCAGACGAAGCATACAAATTAAATCGAGACGATATAATTGAAGAATAATCTACAATGTTAGTTAGTTAGTTGGAGTTGGTTACAGGACTCAACTAATAACAGATCTCTGAGGATTCTACAAGCAGTTTTCTCAAGAAGACCGTTGGAGAATTAGACTATAAATATCAATTATAGTCGTAGACAAAATAACTTTTTACTTACTTTTACTTACAAAAAATAATTATGTGATCAAGTGAGTATACTGTAAAAATATCCTGAGTGAAAAGAAGGATGAAAAGGGATTAAGAACACCTGTAACGTGAGTGTAGAAAGCTCAAGCAATATCTTTTCAAGTGAAAGGAAGGCTAAAGTCTGAAAAGGCTAAGATAGCAGATAAAGAATACTTTATGAAAGAGACCTAAAGAGGTTCTGTAAGAGTAGAAATAATACTTGTAAAGTTGTAAGAGATAATGAAATCTCAAATAAACTCTGAGGACTAGATGTAGCCCAAAGGTTAAGGGTGAACCAGTATAAATCGTGGTGTCATATTCTTTAACCCTTATCTCTTTAATTTTTTGTTGTTAGAAGAATAGATACTATTTCCGTTGTTGCATTACTTAAACGAATTAAGTGCATTATTTTGTAATCGTTTGAGTTTTTCAAGAAAATCAAGAAGATTCTAAAGATTACTATCTTAGACAATTTAACACAATTCAACCCCCCTTTTTGTGTATTTTACATATTATAGGTGATGTCTATATTAACAAGTGATTTACTTTAGTTGGTATCAGAGCGAAAGTTTCCAAGAAACACTGGTACAAAGTGAGGACAAAGATCCATGGCTGAATCACATGTTTTTATAGCTAAAGGTGCCTCCGTCTCAAGACCCTCTGCATTCAATGGTGAAGATTATCATTATTTGAAGGACATGATGCGACTCTTTTTAAAATCCACACACATTGATCTTTGGGATATCATTGAAAGTGGTCCATATATTCCAATAGACTTCGAAGGGAAAAGCATCTCCCGTGACCAATGGTTAGCTGATCAGAAAGCTCACATTCAATTAAACTTAAAGGTCAAGTTCTTTTTATGTTGTGCCATTGAAAGATGATGAGTCTATTGATCAAATGTTTGGAAAATTGCAAATAATTATTAATGGACTTAAAGCTCTAGGGAGAATCTACGATAGTTAAGATCAAGTCAGAAAGATCCTCAGAAGCTTCCAAAAAGATGGAGACCCAAAGTAACAGCAATATAAGAGGACAAGGATTTAAGCAAGCTAAAGCTAGACGAATTTCTTAGTTCACTGAAAATCCATGAAGTAGAGCTTGATGCAGAAGATAAACCCAGAAGGGATAAATCTATTGCATTGAAGGCTGGTCAGAAGAATCAGAAGATGCAGAAAAATAAAAGTACATCTTTAAAAGCATTAAAGATCGAAAAAATCAAGAAGGATGATGCCAGTGAACTTGATCAAGATTCAAGTGAAGATGAAGACAAACTATCCTTCATTTCAAGAAAAATTAGAAGGATGTGGAAAAAGAAAACATAGGAAAATAAAGACTTCTCTTTCAAAAAGATTAGCAAAGACGATTCGAAGAATGAGAAAAACTCTATCGTCTACTATGAGTGTAATAAACTAGGACATTACAAGTCTGAATGTCCGTTGCTCAAAAGAAAACAAAAAAAGAGTCCAGAAAATGAAAACAAAAGTATGATGGAAACATAGGAAGATCTAGATTCGTCTGGATCTAAATACAACACAAAATCATCAAAACAAGCAAATATATGCTTAGTAGCTGAAGGTGAAAGCAATGATGAGGTAATCTCTGACTTTAATGATCTTCAGCATGCCTACTTAAAATTTTTAGAAGATTCACATGCTATTCTAAAACAATATAGATTATTGAAAAAGAAATTTGTTGAAAATTCTAAGAACGCAAAACTCTTAGAAGAAGAAAAGATATACCTTAAGAAACAAGTAGACGATATGAAAAAGAAAGTAACTGCAGATAGATCTAAGAAGATTAATCAGCTACAACAAAGGATTAATATTCTTTTAGCAGATTTATCAAAATTTACAGAAGGTACAAAAAGGATGAATGATATGATTGAAAGTTATAGACATCCAGATGAAAAAAGTGGTTTAGGCTCTTGTAGTAAAAATACTATTCATAACAGTAATGTTCTTCATAACAGGAATTTTGTTCCTAATAGAAAAAAAAACAGTATTCTTATTATTATTCTAAGAATAATTATAAGACTAACCCCAAAGGACCCAAAAAAATATTGGTACTTGAGAAGGATATAATATATACTACAAATCTCTTTACTTGAAAGAAGCAAACACCATCAATGCTATTTAGACAGTGGCTGCTCATGACACGTGACAGGTAGAAGGTCTATGTTCCTAGACCTCCAACATAAGCAAGGAGGATAAGTAACTTTTGGAGATATGCAGCAGGTCAAAATAATTGGGATCGGAGAAATTGGTAAAGATTCCTTTTCATCTGTTGATAATGTTCTACTAGTTGATGGTTTAAAGCATAATCTAATCAGTATAAGTCAATTATGTGATTCTAGTTTTGAGGTATCCTTTAATCAAAATTCTTGTTTAGTCAAAAATAGGGACGAGTCCATATTCTTTTCTACCAAGAGACGAAACAATCTCTATAAAATTAAGTTAGATGATTTGAAAAGTCAAAATATTTCATGTCTTATATCAAAAGATGATGAAAAACTGATTTTGCACAGAAAGCTATGTCATGTAGCTTTAAACATATTTCCAAATTAGTTAGACATGATTTGGTAAGATGTTTACTAAAGAACAGTTTTAACAAAGATTTCTTTTATGAGAGTTGTCAGAAAGGAAAACAAGTTAAAACATCTTTTTCATCCAAGAATATTGTAACTTCGTCTAGACTTCTAGAGCTGTTACATATTGATTTGTTTGGACCAACTAGAACAGTAAGTCTTAGTGGAAAGAAGTATGGTCTTGCAATTGTTGATGACTTTACTAGATTTTATTAGATATTGCTTTTATCACATAAAGATGAATCTTTTAAATGCTTTAAAGTTTTATCTAAAAAGGTACAAAATGAAAAGGAATTTCTATTGCTGGAATTAGGAGTGATCATGGTAGAGAATTTGAAAATGAAAAATTTGAAATGTTTTGTGAAGAAAATGGAATTTTCCATAATTTCTCTGCTCCTAGAACTCCTCAACAAAATGTAGTTATAGAAAGAAAGGACCGGAAAATTCAGGAAATAGCAAGGACTATGCTATGTGAAATGAATCTTCCTAAGTACTTCTGGACAGAAGCTGTAAATACAACTTGTTATATTCAAAATAGAGTATTTCTATAAGAGTAGAAATAATATTTGTAAAGTTGCAAGAGATAGTGAAATCTCAGATAAACTCTGAGGACTAGACGTAACCCAAAGATTAAGAGTGAACTAGTATAAATCGCAGTGTCATATTCTCTAACCCTTATCTCTTTAATTTCTTGTTGTTAGAAGAACATATATTATTTCTGTTGTTACATTACTTAAACGAATTAAGTGCATTGCTTTGTAATCGTTTGGGTTTTTCAAGAAAATCAAGAAGATTCTAAGGATTACTATCTTAGACAATTTGACACAATTCAACCCCCCTTTTTGTGCATTTTACATAATATACATGATTTCTATATTAACAAGTGATTTACTTCAACTAATACATCAAACATAAAGATGTTTGATGTTTCAACATGTGGTAAGTAAGATTAGTGACAAAATAGGATCTTTAATCAATAGAGATGTAGTATTAGTTAGTAGTTAAAAGAAGTTAAAAGAGGCAACAATTGACTATTCTAAAAGATGTCATCTGTAATTTACTTCCTGTGATTAACACAACTGTTAAGTTATTTTACAAGTCATCAAATTATTGATGAAGATACAAAAATTTTTAACAGAACTATAATTCCAATTCTTTGTATTAATAATGTACATGTTCATAGCTAAATATAATAATATATATGAAACAGGCGGGAACCACCATGTTTGAATCTTTAAGCTGACGACCCTGATGGCCACTACGGCCGTCGGCCAGCCACCTCCGGTGGTTGATTGGCCTCTATTGGCTCCTTCTTCCTCTAATCCTATAAATGTTCCTAAACCTAAATACAGCGAGCTTTTCCATTCTACCAACCTTAACATCATGCGAACTCCCAATGTCACTTCTACCATCCCTATGAAGAAGGTTTCCTTTATCAAGGGAACTCCGGTGTTGTGTTAGACGGAAAAGGAAGTCGAAGAAATGGAAATACAGGAGAACCTTCAACATGTTGTTATCGGAAAGTTTCCCAATGGATGGTCATCACTGGAGGAATTAAGAACAATCATTCCCTTACAATGTGGTTTGAAAGGACATTGTGATATTGGTTTGCTTCGGTCTAAACACATTTTAATCCGACTATCACTCATGGAGGACTTCATTAAGTTATGTTCCAAGGGAGCATATTATTTGCAGGCAAAAGATGGGTTTTCATACCA
>JAOSBN010000178.1:6423191-6443670 GCA_027563595.1 Erythroxylum suave | reverse complement strand
CTCACAATATCTTTTTCTAGTGAGAGAAAGAAAAGGCAGATAGCCTAGAGAGGCTAAGATAGCTAAAAGAATACTTTATGTAAGAGACCTGAAGAGGCTCTGGAAGAGAAGAAAGAATATTTGTAATTGTTTGGAGTATAGTGAAACACTCAAACGAACTCTGAGGACTGGACGTAGCCTACAGTTTGGGGTGAACCAGTATAAAAATCGCAGCGTCTACTTTCTATTCTTTACTTCAGTTTATTTTGTTGTTAAACAATCATATAGAAGTTATTTGCGATTTAACTATGTAATAATTTTCGTATAATCTTTGTGATAACTTTTTAACAAGTTACCGAAGTTTTTAGCAAGATTTTGTATTAACAAAAAAAAGGGATACACCATTCAACCCCCCTTCTGTGTATCGAGTTTCTTGTACGAAAAGTCTATACTAACGTGTGATTTACTTCAACTAGCCACAAGGAATAATAATGAAACACATTCAGCAAAGTGTTGGAAATTTGTCACTTGTTTAAGCTTATGTCTAGTAGTTTTGCTTACGATTGTTAGTCTAAATAATTAAGACAATATACGCAATAGTTGTATCTTTAAAGCCTTACCTTGAAACGGTTTGATGTTTTAGAACAAAGTGTAAATGTAATCTACCTAACCTGATGTTAGAAAGTGCAATTGTTAGATGTTTAAACATCTATTTTATTAATAATTTGATGTCTAGCCTAAACAGGTTTGATGTTTGATATACTAGCCTAGGGATGTTTGATGTTTCAACATGTGGTAAGGAAGATTAGTGATAAAATAGGATCTTTGATTAATGGAGATGGAGTATTAGTTAGTAGCTAAAAGGAGTTAAAAGAGTTAACAATTGACTACTCTAAAAAATCCGTACTTTACCTCTAATGATTAACATATATGTTAAATTATTTTGTAAGTCATCAGATTATTGATAAGGGGACAAAGATGTTTAATAGTCTTTTAATTCCAATTCTTTGTATTAACAATGTACATGCTCTACCATTCATGAACTTCAACGAAAAGGAAAAAACCTTTAAAAAAAGCAATTCACACTGATTAGTTTATGATATACTACATCAAATGGCTACTTGATGATCTGATCTCAATTCAAGACTAAAGGATGAAAATAAGGGGACCAACACTTTATTACAAAAAGCTTATCATATCTTTCAGGCCATAAACTTTAGGCTTTCCCTGAAGACTACAAAACATTGCAGATAATGTGACAATTCCAACTAAGCTTCCATTACCCTCGATAACCCATTCATGAACTTCAATAAACAGGAAAAAATGTAAAAGAAATGCAATTCAAATTGAATTTGGTAGTCATTGTATTCATTGCTTAATAACATGTAAATGCCAACAAGATCTTTACAATCTATTGTTGTTCAGTACACAAATATCACAAAATTGTTCAGTTCACTATCAATTAAATATTAAGTTTACATTTTCTCCTTTCCCTTTGAAGATGCAGTTTGACTTTTTTGGCTTGGATTCACATGCACAGTAACATCTTCCTTTCTCTTTATTGATTTCTGCCCAAGTTTTGGTAATCTTTGACTTCTCTTTCCAAGCTATAGATAAAATGCAAATATTGTTAAGCTGTATGAAATAATTACTATTTAGTAAGAATGAAAATATTTAAGACTTACATTTAGCATCTGTAACACTGTGGGTTCATTTGTGTATATCCCCAACCTTTCCATCCGTTTCTTGAACTTCCTATTTGCTTCTTGTTGAAGAGAAGAGTATGTGATAGGCCTTTTTCCTTTAATTTTCACTTGAGAATTTGGACTACATTTGCCAACGCCAAACATCTTCAATCTACTTCCATCATCTGCAATATCAGCACTTGGCCTACTTCTCCCTTTGGTTTGATTTTTTGTGGTGACCTTTAAAGATGCACAAATATTTTTTGTTTACAAAGCATCTCTAGGTCTTGGGAGAACAACTAAGGTTGTTTTATTTGCAGTTCCATGTACATAAGCAATACTTATGGTGTTGGCATTACCTAGAGTAGTTGTAGCACCAACAGATATAGAGGCAGAGGCAGAGGCAGAGGTATAAGCAAAGGAATTTGCTTTTCTTTTACCCTTCTTTCCCCTTTCAGCATTATTAGATGTAGATTTAAAGGCACTTATTGAAATCTCAGTGTTGGTTTGAATTGTGAATATGTTTTCTGAGGTTAACTGTGAGTTCATTGTGTTTTGCTCCATATGGAAATGAGTTGATTGGTCTGGGTTTGGATTTTGAAACTGGGGTGGAACCTATTATTGATAATAGTGAGAATGAAACAAAAAACCTAGAAGATTACCACTTCTATGGAAAGAAATTTTAGATGTACCATAAAAAAGACAAAACAGTTTAGAAATTACCTCTCTACCCTTCCAAAGTCAACCTTTTTTATTGTGTCCTTCTGTATGGTAGTGGCTGTATGTGATGATCATGCCCTTCTTAGACAATTGGTTAACATTTTACTTTTTGGTTACTTTTGTATTTTTTTGATGCTTATCACTGCCTTTTTTCCTAGGTGTTTTGGGCCTACTAGGCCCTTGTTTGAATTATGATGGCCTAATAGTTTTTTCATTGCTAATGTGTCAGTCCTTCATACTAGGCATCGGTTGAATTTCCTTCCTATATGCTTTGATATATTCAGTCTTCCACAACCAACTAGAAGTATACTATTCAATATTAACCTTATTGTTTCAAATAGCACATATGACATGTGCATAAGGAATGTCAGAGATGATATATCTCTTACAAGAACATAATTTGTTCTGAAGCCTCACTATATATCTTTTCTGTCCATGATCAATCTCATGCCCTTCATCTCCATGATGATGTAACAATGTTGAGCAATCATGACATTCTTCTCAATTGCTTCCCATATTCTTTGCCCTAAATTCCCTTCCACTTAGCAGCCTTTTTCCTTTTTTTCACAATTCTTTTCATTAATTCTCTTTTAATATGCTTAAACAACCCTAAACTAGCATTTTCCTTGCATCAACTGGAGTCTTATTGAAGGCCTCATTTAGGTTATTGTCAACCAACTCGATCATAAAATCTTCCTTTTGGAAAACCCAATACTATTGTTGAACGAGTGCATAACTCTCAATATCTTCTACTGCCCTTTCCTTCTTAATTTTGAGCTTATCCAAATTTTCTTGATATGCCCTTACTATGTAGGATTTTTCAATTATCCAAAAGTGCTCCGTCATCTCTTCCCCTTTATGTCCTCTTCCATGCCAATTCACCTAAATATGTCTAGCATAAAACCTATGCTCAACATCTGGACACAAATTAGCAATGACTTTATCAAGTCCCTGTGGGGGAAAACAAAACCATGGTAATAGGCATATGGACAAAAATCTGCATATTTCATAACAGTTACACTCTCAATGAACGTAAAAACAAGATTGATGTAAAACTTTTACCTTTTGTTGGTCAATCATTATAGTTCAACCAATTCCATAATCCAAGCGAGGTAAATCTTCTTTCAACCTTTCAATAAACCACTTCTAGTGACTGTTGACTTAACTTCAACCATAGCCTAAGCAACAGGAAACATTTGATTGTTTTCATCTCTTCCCATAGCATTTAGAAGTTCACCCTTAGTTTTGGTTTTTAGCTAATATCCATCTAGGCTAAGATAATGCCTGCATCCATGCCTGAACCTATGTTTAATAGCTTATAAACATATTTACATTCTTTAAAATATAAGTGGAGATGTTGGAATTGGCCGAGACACTATCAATGTATTAGTGCTTCTTGGGTTGGTCTACTTAATCATTCAGTATAAGACGAAAGCTTCCTAATCTCCTCTTTAATGTTGATCACAACACTGTCTACTATTTTTTTCTTTGCTCTTCTTACCATACTCATGGACACTTCAACACCTAAATAATCCTTAACTTAAAATTTGATATCATCATTCTTAAAAAAAGGCTCCCTTGTAAGCTTATCCTTCAATAAGTTAGATAAGATGCTAGTGGTCATCCTACGATTTGTATATACCCTATTACAGTCATGATAGTTCTTGAATTTCCTAACTTGAAATGACTGCAACTTCCTATCAAATGCTCCACATATATACCAAGGGTATTTCTTTGTCCTACATTTTCCTTAGACAAATTGGGCTTATTTTTGGTAAACATGACAACCTTCTTTGTTTTGATGTACAACAAACTCACTGTACGCTTAAATTGCAAACGAATAAGAAAAATTATCCCTACTTCAATGTAAGGCTTAACTACATTTCCTTTTCCTCCTAGTAGAATCATCTACCATATCATCTACATCACTAATAAGTTCTCTATAGTCATCACTGTCATAATATTAAGACAAAACTACCTCATCTTTATCATCTGCATCACTTGCATCAGCTTCATGTTATCCATTATCTCTATCATCTTCATCTGAACGATTACCTTCTTCTGCTTACTCTAAATCCTCTTCATCATCTTTATCCAGACCATTATGTTCATCTTTTTTTTCTAAATCATCTTCGTCCTTTTCATCCTCCATATTTGTATCATCTTCATTCTCCATATCCACAATATTTTCATCCTTCACATTTGACACATTGCCTAAATTATCCACATTACCTCCAAACCCTTCATTATTAAGATCCTCACTATTATGTCCAACTACATTACCCTGATTAACCATATG
The DNA here is from genome assembly GCA_027563595.1 of Erythroxylum suave. Taxonomy (NCBI): domain Eukaryota; kingdom Viridiplantae; phylum Streptophyta; class Magnoliopsida; order Malpighiales; family Erythroxylaceae; genus Erythroxylum; species Erythroxylum suave. Next base: position 6,438,987 of record JAOSBN010000178.1, on the reverse strand, counting down.
TAACACATTCGCATCATCTTGAACAACCCTCAAACAATTACATATTTCAAAATCAGACATAAGATAAAATATTTTTTTCATATTGTTATACCCACTTCTTTTACATATATTAACCAGTTCAAAATAACTCAGTAAGTTAGGATCAAATTGAATTTCATCCATAAAACCTCCCTCATACCAAACATTATTAGCTACATTAACAAAAGATCCCGCATGGTGAAACCTCAGAGTTACCTTATCAAATGTCATTCTGCCAAACCGAAATGATCAAGTTGAGGAAACGGAAGAGACAAAGTTAGAATGTTGAAAGGAAGCACTGAAGTGAAAGCAAGAAATTAAAGCCTCGCACAGGACATGATGCTTAACATATTCCTAACAATTCCATCAACCAATTAATTATGAAAGGTGACAGGAAACACTGAAGCGAAAGTGACAAATTGAAGCACAACACAAAACATGAAAGTTAGTGGCATTTCCTACTAACCTCATATATATTAGTGGCATTTCTTACTAACCTCATATATATATAACTCTTCTAAGAACTTACTAAGTTCTATTAATTATGGTATGTGGCATTGTTTACACTTGTGAATTGAGAAACATGTTTTTGTTGTGGTTCCTTGGCTTGTGTAATTTTTCACCTATAAGCCTTATAGAAGCTGCACCACTAGTTTCTAGCCTATGTACCTACCTAATGTTTTATTATGCCTTAATGTTTCAAAAATACCTATATTAAATACAATCCTTGTTCAATTGTTACTTCAACTTTAAGTTAGTAGTAATTAGGTTTTTTCTTATGTGCCAATTTGCAATTTTTTAATTCATCCAAGTAAAGAAAATTTCTTTGTACTTTATATCAATAGCTTCTACATGATTAGAACAAATCCTAAAATCTTCATTGAATTGCTTTAAAAAAATTTTCCCTTCAGATTGACAGTATAGAGGAGCACTATATTAAAGCCTCACTTAGAATAATTTATAGAGAGTCAATTCAATAATGGATATATATGTTTGTACTATAAGGAATTTCTTTGGAATGCATAATTGGACTTGTACAAGAAGTAGAAAAAAGCTTAGTCCTCTCTTGAAGCAAGTTTATTGAGAGATGAATAATTTAGTCTATAGACAAAATGTTTGGAACATAGGCAATGACTATACATCCATATGTTTTTGTTTCTTTAAAAAGTTAACATTTTGTTATTTTTTAAATAATTTTTAGTATTCAAACTAGAGTTGCAAGTGTCAGATTTTAACTTTTCCTTTAATAGAACAACCATGTAACATTTAAAGAAAAAAGGATGTAGGAGGGCAACGAATTTTATCTATTACAAAGCATCAAATTAAGATTTAGTGGGACCAATTGCTTTTTTATTGTGATCTAATTGGTAGAAAAGATTAAATTTTCTCGTTTAGCAAGTAGATCTTCCATTACCCTAGTTATTTACTTTATAAACCAATACACATGTTAGAGTGACACTATATTAGGCTTCAGTTCACTTATTCTAAGCTACTTGAAAAGAGATAAAGTCATTAGATTAACATTAGCAAACATAAAAAATTAATATCATTAGAAGCACTAAAATGGTTGTAATCATAAAATTCCCAAGATTTTTTATCTTTACAGATAATTGGTCATGTAAGTTACACTACACTCCTTAGTTAAAGGAACCATAGCACAATCCTCAATTTTATTTTTTTAGGGATAATCTTCTTCATAAACTTGGTGTATAAAGGGTATATTAATTTGTAACTTCTTAAAAATATTTCGTATTTGAAGTTTTCTATTATTTTCTTTAGCATTTGAGGTTACAGAATGGGTAGCTTATAGGACTTACCTTAGTTTCAAGAGATGATGTGTGAATTAGGCAAGCCAACCCCTTCAATGAAGACTTCAGGCAACGGTGAAGATGCGTCAACCAGGAAAGACAACCCCTTAAACAAAGGAAAAAGCATAGATTGGGTGATGTTTTTGATGCGTGAACTAGGCAAGACAACCTTTGCACAAAGACTAGAGTGCGAAATGGCCAACAATGAAGATGCGTCAAAGAGGGAAGACAGTGGGAATTTAGGGTTTTCCATAGCTTTTAGGTTTCTCTTTTTTTACTTTACGAAATTTATAGAATTTTAGGGATAAAACTTAAAACCAAGCAACCTTTTACTCTTTTAAACATGGCATTTAAAAAATAGTAACGGTGCCACATTATACATTAGAATGACGCGTGTAAAATATGCCTTAATTTCTGTTAAAAAAAGTCTTAAATTGAACAGACTCGTGAAATTTTAGACCTTCTGTGAGCAATTTACAAGTTTAAGAGAAGACTAGTGAAATTTTAGACCTTTTATGAGCAAGTTACAAGTTTAAGTCCCAAACTGATCAAACTCAAAAAGGTTAAGCCCTAATTTGGGCTTTTAGCCATAATTATTTCAAACTAGCTGGATAAGGAACAAGAGAAAAAGGTGGTAAAGATAATAAGGAAAAGGATTAAGGCCATAGGATGGAAAATATTTGATATAAAAACTATAAGTTGTTGGTGTTCTTCTTGTTCCAAAACTTAATTAATGCATTCCTTTATTTTTTTTTCAGTTACTAACATTATCACGCAACATTCATTATGTTATTACGTTAGTTATGACCAATAATGGTACTAACATTCCTTTTTGCTTTAATATGTATTTTCTCCATTATTAACTTATGAATCCTTTCTACTATATATATACGACTCACACTTTTGCTTTTTTGGACCTCTCCTATTGTTACACTTTGCTAATTTTCCCTATATAAGGCACGCATCTCCTTCCATATAAAAAAACACCTTTTATGGGCACATCTTCTTGTCTTTCCTATTGTCCCACTACATCGTACAGATGTAATTTCCGACTTAGGGTAGTGATTTTCATGATGTCTTACATTTTAGATAAGTCATTTTGATTTATTTATTTATGTTACTTTCAATAACAATCTAAGTAGGAAATTATTATTACGTTTTTACTGTTTGTTGGAAATTACTGTGATTTTGCTGCTGCATTTTTATTTTGTTAGAAGTCAAAATACAGTGCTATTTTCTTCGTATTGTTTGATTATTTCGTGTGAGACATTTCTACTTTTGAGTTTAATATGTCATCTACAAATGAGACCAACGTAAGTTCTACACTTACTGTTCCCCACATAAGTTCTGCCACTATCATCATAGCCGTGAGGATTATACCTGACCTAACTAGATTAAAGTCTCTATATGGGAGAAATTTTAAATGATGGTCTGAGAAAATTCTATTTTACTTTCTACAATATGAAATCAATTATGTATTGTTTCAAGAGATTCCTAGTGACAATACCGACCCTAAGATAACCGTCCCGTTAGGGGAGTGTTGCTTAACCATATAATAAACCTTTTGTTTGATATCTACTGCAAGTACAAAACTGTTAAGGAAATTTAGGATGCTTTAGAAGTGAAATATGAGACGGATGATGCAGGTACTAAGAAATATGTAGTTGTTAGGTGGTTAAAATTTACAGTTGTTAATGATAAGCCCATTATGGACTAATTACATGAGTATGAAAACCTAGTTGTTGAAATCCTTGCTAAGGATATGAACATTTGTGAGCTATTTCAAACTAATGCTCTTGTTGAGAAACTGCCTGTGTAACACCCCATTCCTAATTGACATATGCACATGTATCCATCGGATACACATGTACATGCCTGTCAGAAATGACATGTTATTTATTTCACCTTCACTGTACATAACATGGCATCATACACTAAACCATCAATCACTCATTTAAAAAACCCAATATGTTATCACATTATATCAATACCATAATTTACGTTGTTTCACATAGTACAATATCAACCACGTTTATACAACATTGTCCTATAAAAATAAATAACTCAATACACATCGAATACTATAAACTCAAAAGAAACAACTATGTTCTCAAACTCAATTGACTGACTTTTGAGCCAAATCTAACTGTAACGGTTGCACAAAATATGCTTCTACAGAGTTTTAGAAGCTAGGACGTCTCACTCTTGGACCTGAATAGCAACAGTGCAATTTTGATGAGTTTTGCGAACTCAGCAGAGTAACCATCCTCGATGGTTCACTTATGTCATAAGACAAGATCAACTATAATATACAGTTCAAAGCTACTTGACAAGTATCAAATACTATCACAGATAAATCACTTCTTAGTTAAACATTTCAATCATATAACGACATTTACAAAGCTTTGCAAATCATTCAATGAATTCAAATTATATGCAAATGTGATACATATGAGACTCACATTCATTTTTATATTGTTGTGAATGTATGCTTTTACAGTATCCTAAATTATTGGGCTCAGTCAGTCAGTCTGTGACTCACTGTTCATAGTGAGCCATAGGCTCGAACCACATATGCGAGAGCTTAAAGCTCTTATTGGTAAAAGTATCAATAGCAACACCAGTCACAACTCCTTAATATTACATGCATTGGAATGAACTGTATGCCACAGTTTAGTCATCAAATACAATCACTTTCATTAGAATGTAATATAATAGTATATTAGTCATAGTATCAGTTACAGTAACAGTCACAGTAGCAGTGGTCATTGGACTAGGTCCGGCATTCAACTTTCAGTTGAAAATCAAAAAATCATTTAGGCAGATGCATTCACATTCAATCAACACTTCCAATATCATTTTCATGCATCAAAACGCCTCGAACAAACATTGTCCGGAATCCAGTACACAATCAACACAATCAATCAAATTATGAAGCACATAGTTCCACACATTCACATACAAGCAGCTCTTCAATATCTCAATCAAATATCACAGTCTTCAGACCTTCATTGTTCGGAACTAACAATCAAGCCTCAATCATTCAATCATTTCAAAACATAATTTAAACAAACAAGTAATAAAGTGAGACCGTCTAGGTTACTCATAATACTTCAAACAGCTATTGCCTTGAAGTACTGGCAATGTTAGTATGCTATCGTTCAATGCGTTCCTCTATACAGACAACACATTCACACATATCACAATATTGCATAATTATGTATTCATTTATGCACATTCATGTTTACTGAATATGTACAATGCATGTTCATGAAAATTTCAGGGTACTTTATTGTGATCCTTATCAACACTTCATTCAGATATCAAATCCCTTAGTAATACCATGTGTATTTATAATTGGACCAAAACAAAATAATGTCAAAACAATTTCATAATTTCATTGACCACTTCAGATTTTTCTTCTTTCTTCATGCTAAATCTGATAAAGTAAATGGAAAAATTAGGCAACACTTTCTTCTGGAAAATTGTTCAACAATGTGTTAAGTTTTTAATGAATCCAAGATCATCTAATTTTATTCAGTATACTATGAGTTATGCTCAAAATATCACAGAATGTGAATATTTGAAATTTTGGCTAGTACATGATCATACCCTCGAATTGTACAACTCATATCTTTTAGATCAGATATCTAAAAATTACAAACTTTATACCAATTTAAAGCTAAGATAGTAAGCTACAACTTTGGTGAAGCCACCTTAGTTTAATTCAGCATACATCAATAGAGTTTATTCAATAATAGCAAGACCTGATTTCTGTCCCTGGTAGTGCTACTGCCTAATCCAAGATTTACGTTCAGGCTCAATTTCAAAACCCTTAAGGACAAAATTCCAATTCAGTTTCTTCTTAACGTTTGTAGATAAATGTCTCTAGTACAATTTAAATTAAGAATCATTGCATTTGTAAATCTACATATCAAAATATAGCCAAAATACCGAAGCATGTTCAGTAATTAAATCAAGAATCATTGCATTTGTAAATCTACATATCAAAATATAGCCAAAATACCGAAGCATGTTCAGTAAAAACATTCCAGTCATCAAATTCCAGCACACCTCAACATTTTCATCCTAACACCCCCTTTCGAGAGAACTTTGCATGATCATCTTGACCAGGAAAATGTTGTATTTCAGTAACAATTTCTTTTAGAAAATTATGCCACTGTGTTTTCAGTTTCTAATAACACCAAAATTGTACAATTTAATTCTTTATATTAAAAATTATACCAAAAACAGTTTAGACTGTTTTTAAACTGCAACAGAACTCCTAACTCTAATTCCAGCCAGATTTTGAAATGTTTAGAGATAGAATTAACATTCCATTTCTTCAGGAAAGTTGTAGAATTATGTCTCTAATTTATTCTGAATCAAGAATAAATGTATTTGGAAATCTACAACTCAAGATATAATCAAAATACCAAAGTCTATTCAATGAAAAATCTCCAGTTCATAACATTCCAGCATACATCTTCACCAATATCGCATGCATTTCAGTCCAATTCACACTTCATTCTCAAAACATTTAACATTACATAAACACTAATCTTTTACTTACTTGTTCATTTCTAATTCCATCTTAAAAATCACTCCAAATCAGTACTCCAAACATGCAGAATCATCACACATTCAAGATGGAATTAAATGACTTTCAGCTATGATGAAGCAACAACAGTCAGCTGGTTCTTTAGCTATTTTGTGATGGGTAAAAGCATGTATTTAGTGTGGTAATTTATCATAGCTTCAAGAAAAACACTAGAAGGGGAAGACAACAGTAAGTTTCGGTGGTGAGAGATGAGAAGAGAAGAGAATGAGCTTGGCTGAAACAACATGCAGAAACATTACACCTAAGGTGCTAGATGTCACCATATTATTTCAACATATGTCCTTAAGCATGTAAGACACTTATCCCTTTCATAAGCCACCAAATGTCACCATTTAATTGGTCCATATGTCTCCTATATTGGTCTACATGTCACACATCAATTTGTCCAATTGTCATTTATTTACTAGTCCACTATCACACATTTAACTATGCCAAATATCTCTCAATTTTAGGCTTAATCATCCAAAATTTTTCATGTATCAATTTATCCTACCACTTAACATTTGTCCTAGTCCAAATGTACCTCACATTCACCAAAAATTCTGAAATAACACTAATGGTCTCCAAATAAATTTTGAACGCAAATAACTCAGAATTCACATTTTAATCACATTTAAAATCAATTATATTGAAAAACGTCAACGAATGCATGTACAAATAATTGTAATATGCAAGATCAACAATATCGTGTATGTGTATGCCACATTGTGCATAAGTATGAATTATACTTATTTATTCTTAATGACCTCTTATAAACACTATTTTAACCTTATCCTTAATAATAGGATGTTACAGCCTGCATCATGGATTAAGTATAAAAACTAGTTGAGACATAAGAAGAAAAACATAAAGCTTCAGGAGTTAATAGGACATATAAAGATTGAGGATGTCAACTGTACACAAGATAAGACCAAGTCACTCACCCTTGTCATTATTGTTAAGGCTCATATGATAGAACATAGAAATGTAGGTAACTTCAATAGAAATGGTGGCCAAAACAAGTCCTTCAACAATAACAAGCATAGTTAGTTTAAGCACAAAAGAATTGATGGTAACTGTTGGTGGTGCCACAAGCTAGGCTATCTTACAACTCTTTACCAACATAAAATCAATCATGAGAAAAAGGGTCAAGGATAAAAATCACAATAGTTTAAGAAAGGAAACCAGAAGGGATACCAACGAGATAACCAGAAGAATTTTGGTAAGCCTCAGGTTAATGATGATGAAGTTGCTGCTGGTGATGATAAAGAGATCATTACTACTGTAGTGTCTGAAGCCAACCTTGTTGGAAACTTGGTTGAGTGGATTGTTGACACAAGAGCCATACGCCAAATCTGCACTAACAAGGAGCTGTTCAAGGAGTTGAATGATGTTGCTGATAGTGAATTTGTATACATGGGTAACTCCAACAAAGTTCCTATTTAAGGAGTTGGGAAGGCCATTCTTAAACTCACCTTTGGAAAAGTGTTGGTGTTAAAAAATGTTTTATTTGTTCCTAATGTACATAGAAACTTGATTTTTGGTACATTGCTTAACAAAATCGATTTTAAACTGACCTTTGATTTTGATAAGCTAGTTCTGACTAAGAATGGGAACTTTGTTGGAAAAGGATTTTGTAATGGGGGCTTATTTGTACTCGATGTTGAAATGAATGCATCTACTTCTTCTGCTTATGTTATTGAGTCTCTAGGTTTATGGCACTCAAGCCTTGGGCATATGAATGTGAGGTTAATTAAAAGTATGCAAAGCTTAAACTTGTTGCCTAAGATCACTACTAAAATGGAAAAATGTCAAATTTGTGTTGAAGCTAAACATTATAAAAAACCTTTTAAATCATTTATCGAGAGAGAGTCATAATTTTTAGACTTGGTGCACACATATTTAGATGATTTTAAGAATTATATAAGTAAATGATGGATGAGATATTATATTACCTTTGTAAATTATTGTTTTAGATTTACTAAGATTTACTTATTGAAAAATAAAAGTGATGCAGAGGAAATGTTTATGAAATACAAAGTTGAGGTTGAGAACCAATTAGAAAGGAAAATTAAGAGAGTAAGGTCTGATCGAGGTGGTGAGTACTGATTTCCTTGCTGAATTTTGTCAAAAGCTGGAATTATTCATAAGCTCTCAACCCTTTATACACCTAAGCAAAATGGAATAGCCAAAAGAAAAAATCAAACAGTCAAGCACATAATGAACGCAATGTTGATTTCAGGATTACCTGATTTTATATAGGGGAAGCTATTCTTTCAACTTGTTATGTTCTAAATAGAGTCCCTCACAGAAATTAGATCAAAACTTGTATGAAATTTAGAAAGGTTATGTACCTAACTTGCATTTTTGAAAGTGTGGGGATACCAAAACATAATAGGAAGAAAATTAGGCCTAAGACTATTGAATCAATTTTTATAGGCTATTCCTTTAATAATGCTGCTTATAGATTGATGTTTAAGGAAGAGGGTTCTACCATTTATGGATCAATTATAAAGTTAAGAGATGTAGTATTATTTGAGGATATATTTCCTGTAAAAGTGAGTGATAAGACTGACTCTAGTTTTAGATTAAATCAAAATCATTATTTTGAGAAACTTTTGAAGAAGTTTGATTACTATGATGTTGATCCAGTCAAGACTCCCTATGACACTAGTGTTGCTTTAAAGAAAAATCTTGGTGACAGTGTAAACCAAGCTGAGTATGCTAAAATTCTTAGTAGTGTGATGTTCTTGATGAACTATTCTCATCCTTATATTGCATACAGCATGAGTAGACTTAGTAGGTATACTCATAATCCTAGTCAAGAGCATTGGAATGCATCGATTCATTTGTTGAGGTATTTGTCTATGCATTATGAATTATCTTTTGGTGGTCATCCTCTTGTATTAGAGGGGTATTATAATGCTAACTAGGATATGGAGAGTGATGATATACACTCTACTAGTGATTATATTTTTACCTTAGCAGGAGCTACTATGTTTTGGAAATCATCCAAGCAAACGTGTATTGCGAGATCAACAATGAAGGCTAAGTTTATGGCTTTGGAATTGACAGGACGAGAAGTTGAGTGGCTAAGGAATCTCTTAGCAGATATCCCATTTTGGGAAAAAGCCAATTCCTTTTATGTTCCTTCATTGTAATTTGTAGGCTACCATTTATGTTAAACAAGACATATAATGGCAAAAGTAGATATATCATATTGAGACATGGTTTAATTTCTTTAGACTACGTCAAGTAAGAGAGAAACTTATTGGATACATTTGCCAAAGTTTTAAGTAGGAAACTAGTTTCAGAGCATGCTAAAGGGATGGGGTTGAGCAATTATATAATAACCTTATGATGGATACCTATCTTGGGAAACCAAGTTCAATAGGTCAAACAAAGTTATATGGTGACTAATTATTTGTACATTGTTTGTGGAATAATACTGAGATATATTTAGTTGTTGAATAACATCCCTAGTATGATCTTACTACGTTTGATGAGGATGCATTTTTTAATTCTTAATAAGCTCTATAGCCCAAGTTTGGGTGGTGTAAGCAATTCACACTTTATGATTCACTTATGTGATTGTGGGGGGCTAGCCACCCTCCTACTAGAGTATTTCGGCTATCTCTCTAGAGTGATCATAAAACTAGGACATTTTGAGGCCTTTTATTTCTTTAGCAGGTTCTATCTTTGAAATTTCTTAGACACCAGGTTCAAGACTTAGTTCATTTGGTTGTTAGCCTATTTTCCTCCTAAAATGTTACAGTTTGTTTTTAAAGTTTTGAATCAAGTGGGGGATTATTGGTGTTTTGGTTGTTCCAAAACTTGATTAATGCATTTGTTTATTGTTTTTTTCTAATTACGAACATTATCATACAATGTTCGTTATGTTATTACTGTAGTTTTGACCAATAACGTTACTGACATTCCTTCTTACTTTAATATGTCTTTACACCATTATCAATGTACAAATCCTTTCTGCTATATATATACGACTCACATTTAAGCTCTTTTAGCCCTTTCCCACTATCACCGTCTCATTTTCCTTATATAAGACACAAATCTCCTTCTACATAAAAAACACCTTTTATGCACATATCTTCTTGTCTTTTCTATTTTGCCTTTATCTACTTTTATTATTTTCCCTTTAGAGTGTGCCAAAGTTGGTGGAGAAGGCATTAACCCTGGGGTCGAATCCGTTGTCCTGCTGTACCATAGAGGGGGAATTTCTGACTTAAGGTAGTGATTTTCACAACACCTTGCATTTCAGATAAGTCGTTCTGATTTATTTATTTATTTATGCTATTTTCAATAACATAAGTTTTAATGTGATGATGTATATGATTAATCTCGAGGTTGGGAGTAAAGCAGTAAGGAAAAGACCCTCATATGAAATAAGTGGTCAAGAAGAAGGCTATTAAGCTATTAGATGTGGGTATCATTTATTCAATTTCGGATAGTTAATGGGTCAGCCCAATGCAATGTGCACTTAAAAGAAGAGATATGACAATAATGGAAAGTGAAAGTGGTGAAATGATCTCTACTTAGAACAGTCATAGGTTGGAGAGTGTGCATTGATTATCAAAAGCTTAACATGTTGACTAAAAAGGATCATTTTTTTCTTCCATTTATGGACCAAATGATTGAAAAGGTGGTTGGCCATATATTTTATTATTTTGTTGACAGATATTCAAGGTATAATCAAATCTTGATCAATCTGAATGATCAGGAAAAGACCACTCTTATATGTCCTTATGGAACATTTGCCTATGGACATATGCCTTTTGGGTTATGCAATGCTCCAACAAAATTTTAAAGGTGTATGATGTCTATTTTTACTAATATGATTGAGGACTTAATGAAAATTTTTATGGAAGATTTTTTTTCAGTTTTTGGAGATTTGTTTAGCATTGATTGAAAATGTTGGATATAGTTCTTTAAAGATGTGAAGAGTCACACTTGGTTCTAAACTGGGAGAAATGTCACTTCATGGTGCATGAGGGAATAATGTTGGGACATAAGATATCGTTCCAAGATATAGAAGTGGATAGAACCAAAACAGAGGTCATTGAGAAGCTTCCATCACTATTTAATGTCAAAGGAGTGGGGGAATTTCTAGGATATGTAGAATTTTATTACCACTTCATTAAGGACTTCTCTTTAATTGCTAGGTCTCTTACCAATCTTTTAGTTAAAGATGTGTCTTTTGTATTTAATGATAATTGTTAATCTTCTTTTAACAAGTTAAATGAGGCACTAAGTTTAGCACAAATATTAACATCACCTGATTGGTCATTGCCATTTGAAATCATTAGTGATACTGGCGACCAAACTGTGGGTTGTATGTTGGAACAATGGAAGGACAAAAGACTACATGCAGTTTACTATTTAAATAAGACATTTAGAGGGGCCCAACTCAACTACACTACTGTCAAAAAGGAGCTTTTAGCAGTGTTGTTCATATGTATTGGTCTTACCTCTTCAGATTTAAGGTGATCATTTTTACTGATCATATAACCTTAAGGTTTCTTTTCACCAAGAAAGATGCAAAATCAAGACTTACTCATTAGGTGCTTCTTATACAAGAGTTAAATATTGAGATTAAAGATAAGAAAGGAGTGAAAAATATGGTAGTTGGCCACCCATCACATCTTGAAGGAGGGGAATTACAACAAAATGATGACATTAATGAACGATTCCTAAATGAAACCTTTATGTTGCTAAGCCACCTTATGGTACCATGATATGGTGATATAACAAATTACGTAGCAGGTGATATCCTTCCCTTTGATTTGTTTGATCAACAATAGAAAAAGTTCTTGTATGAGTGTACTCTCTACTTACAGGATAAACAAATACTTTATAGAACATATGCTAATGTTTTGATCCAAAATGTGTTTTGGAGTAAGAAACCTTAGACATGCTAACACATTATCATGAATCTATCAATGCAAGGCATTATGGAGTGAACAAAACAACAAAAACAACAATGCTTCTGGTATTTAAAGTTTTCTATATAAAATTTATAAATAATGGCCATATGTGAAAACTGTGTAACTCTCAGTGGCTGCATATAACTATAAGTAAGGGAGTATTGAAGATACATAGCCACTTATACGATGGTGTAAGTGAATGTATAAGGTGCAAAAAAATCTATTTCATGATATAAAAGAGAAAAATACGTAGCTTTTTGTAGTGAGTGTAGCCATAACTTTCAAAAGTGAGGAAAAACGACATAGGGCAAATAGTCTTGCATTCCTATCATTTTTTAATTATTTTTGGGATTGGTTTGAAATTTTTTTAATTGTGACAACAATTTTGGTTTCGATCCTAAAACTTTCTGAGAAAACTTGTTATTGTGGGGTGAGAGATCAACTTTTTGTAAATCCTTATTGCATTCAGTGGATTTGCTTATCAGTTTGGCCTGTTGTTTTTCCCTCTACACTGGAGGACCTTTTATGTATATCTTTTAGTTTGTTTCATCATTAAGTTTTTTATTCTCATATTGTTTCACTAGTGCAATTTGAAGAGTACTTTCTTGTAATTGATATTTGGTTAATCTTTTAGCGAGTTATGTTGTTATCTCCCAATAGGTGGTATCAGAGCCATCATAATTTAAGGTGGAAACAACTCTATAGTCAAGTTGACATCATCAAATTACTCGATATGGAGGCCCATGATAGAGGGCCTTCTTTATTGTAAGATCTCTTTGATCTTATTGATGTGGACAAAGGTGTGAAGGATTATATTCCTTCAAAACCTAAAAAGATGTCAAAGAATGGGAAAAGTTAAAGTGGATAACTTTAACCACTATTAGAAAATGGATTGATATAAGCATATTCAACCATATGTCTTAAGAAACATATCCTTTTGAGCTATAGAAGAAGCTAGAAGATTTGTATAAAAGGAAGACTTCTCATAATAAGGCCTCTCTGATTAAGAGGTTTGTGAACTTGACATTGAAAATTAGGAAATTAGTGTAGGAGCATCTAAGTGATTTCTAGAACGTAATCAATAAGCATATTACAATAAAGATCATTTTTGATGATGAGCTTCAAACATTGTTCCTATTGAGTTTTTTACTGGATGGATAAGATGCTAGTGGTGACGATTAGCAACTTCACTCTTGAAGGTGTGCTTTCTTTGATGTAATAAAAAACAGTATATTTAATGAAGAAATCAAAAGAAAGGAGATTAGAGTTAACAACATGTGGGCTTTCGTGATAGAAATTAGGGAAGGAAAAAGAATAGAGGTTGCAAAGGTTATAACAAGTTTAAGAATTATTCAAAGTCCACAGGTGATAAAGACGTTAAGATATACCACTATTGCAATAAGCTAGGACACATCAAAAAGTTCTTTTATAAGTGAAAAAGGGATCAGAACAAACAAGATCATCATATTGATGGAAACAATAAAAATACAACAATAATAGCTTCGAACACAAATGATGAGGTGTCCCTAGTTTGTGCAACTAGTGAATTCTTCCATATTAGTAATTTTGGTTTTGAATGGGTGATTTATATGGGAGCATCTTATCACTGTGTTCTAAAGTGGGGTACTTCTCAAACTACTAGAGTGGAGATATTGTGAGTGTAAAGACGAAAAACCAAAGTTCCACCAAGATAGTCAATATGGGGGATATTAGAGTTTAAAAAAACATCAAATGCTTACTTACCTTGAAAGACATACGACATATCTCAAATCTAAGGCTAAATATGTTATCAACAATTATGTTAGATAAAAATGGATTTTAGCACACTTTTGGGGATAGGAAGTGGAAATTGTCCAAAGACGTAATGACGGTTGCTCGAGGGGAGTTATGTTGCTTATTATATAAGACACACTTAAAGGTGTGTGATGTTCAAGAAGTTTACACAACTGAAGAAGAAATTTCACCAAATAGGTGGCATTGGCATTTGAGACACATGAGTGAGAAGGTTTAAAGTTACTAACTAGTAAATTACTTATCCCAGTTAGGAACTCACTAGCACTTAATCTTTGTGATCATTACTTGGCTGGAAATTAAAGTAAAGTCTCTTTCAAATGAAGGTATACAAGGAAGTCGAAAATACTAAAGTTTGTGCTTTCAGATGTTTGTGGCCTTATTGAGGAGAAGTCACTAGGACGTAATAGATATTTTGTCATATTTATTGATGATGCTTCGAGGAAGACTTGGGTGTGCATATTGAACTCTAAGAGTCAAGTATTTGAAACTTTCTAGAAGTTTTATGTTATGGTATAAAAGGAAGCTGAGAGGAAGTTGAAGTGCTTATGAACAAATAATGTAAGGGAGTATACTTTTAAAATATTTAAATAATATTATACAACGTATGATGTTAAACATAAGAAAACCAAACCAAGGACTCCATAGCATAATGGAGTTGCTGGGAGGATGAGCATAATCATTATAGAGAAGGTTCATTGCATGCTCAAAATGTCTATATTGCTAAAGACAATTTGGGGAGAAGCAATCCAAACTACAATCTATTTGATTAATCAAACTCCCTTAATTCTGTTAGATTTTAACATTTTCAAAAGATGGTAGACTGGCAAAGATCCCACATAACATCATCTGAGAGTTTTTAGCTATAAGATATTTAGACACTTACCCAAAGATTAGCCAAAGAAGTTTGTTTCAAAGTTGATACCTTACATCTTTGTTGGATATGGTGGTGATTAGTTTGACTTCAGACTTTATAACCTAAAGAAGCAAAAAGTGGTCAAAACTAGGGATGTGGTCTTTTAGAAGCACAAGAGAGGTCCTGATCTTTTAAAAGGAGATAAGTAATCACACTTCAACTCTTTATATGACATTATTTTCTCTTCATCAATTCCTTCAACTATTGAGTAGTCTATAGGTGAAGAAGATGAAGAGTGTGAAAAAACTCTGTCAATTCTATTAGATTTTAACATTCTCAAAAGATGGTGGACTGGCAAAGATCCTACATAACATCATTTGAGAGTTTTTGGCTGTAAGGTATTTAGATACTTACCTAAAGATTAGACAAAGAAGTTTGGTTCAAAGTCGATACCTTACATCTTTGTTGGATACAGGGGTGATCAGTTTGACTTCAGACTTTATAACCTAAAGAAGCAAAAAGTGGTCAAGAGTAGGGATGTGGTGTTTCAGAAGCACAAGAGAGGTCCTGATCTTCTAAGAGGTGATAAGTAATAACACTGCAACTCTTCATGTAACATCTTATCCCCATATTGAGGGTTAGAACCAAGATTTCAATAAATGTGAGAGTCAGAAAAATTTGCATTTCATGCCCAGTAGCTTGTTAGCATACATGCATGTGAATTTGAATCTTTGCACATACAAAAATAAGTGTACATGCATTCATTGACAACTTCCAGGTA
>JAOSBN010000178.1:6403545-6422288 GCA_027563595.1 Erythroxylum suave | reverse complement strand
AATATAACTATTCATTAATTAAAATATTATAATTAATTAATTAAAATATTGTTTGTTTTAGGTTTCAGACGTTACACAAGGCTATTTTTGTCTTTTCTTGATCTTGTCCGTCGGACAAGAATTTATGTACCTCAGTTTTAGAAGGAACAAAAATTTCTGTCCTTGTCCTTTGAAGATGGAACAAAAATGGGTGAGGATAGCAAGCAAATAGGACGAAGGACAGAACTTTTGCGTCGTTGTCCACTGTCCTCACCCCTGAGGCCACTAACCAAACGCAGGGTAAATACCTTGGCAACCCTGGGTTCCTTCAGGGTCGAAATGGTATAAAAAATCCTCGAAACTCAATGTTTTCACTTATTTTCTTGTCTGCCTGACGTTGGCCACAATCGTGGCCCTACCTACCACGATTATGGCCAACATCCAACCCTTTCTGTCACGAGTATGGCCCAAATGCTATGATCGTGACCAGTATCAAACCTTTATGTCACGATTACGACAGAAACACGTAGTGCCACGATCTTGGGTTGTGGTTTCAGCCGAAAGTCTCAAAAACTCCTCCGTTCTTTGACGTTGACCCTGAAACACTAACAAACACATCAAGGTACCTCAAAACATAATATTTAAGCTCAAAAACTTATACTAACCCATAAAAACACTTAAACACATAAACTAATACAATTCTAACCTAAACACATACTATGCAATCAAATTAACACTTACAAAGCTAGCTCATCTTCATCATTAAAGTTAGTGGCTTTTCTTACATATATACATATAACTCTTCTAAGAACTTATTAAGTTCTATTAATTAAGGTATGTAGCACTGTTTATCCTTGTGAATCAAGAAACATGTTCTTATTGTAACTTCTAGACTCGTGAAATTTTTCATCTATAAGCCTCATGAGAGTTGCATCACTAGTTTCCAGCCTATATACCTACCTAATAGTTGATTACGCCACAATGTTTCAAAAATAGCCATATTGAATGCAATCCTTGTTCAATTTATTACATCAAATTTAAGTTACTAGTAGTTAGAGTCTTTCATATTGAAGTTTGTTGACAAAGTTAGAAAGCCAAGAAATTCTAAGGTATATGACATTGTTTACACCTGTGAATCGAGAAACATATTCTAGCTGTGGCTCCTAGGATAATGGAATTTTTCACCTATAAGTCTCATGGGAGCTGCACCACTGGTTTACAACCTATATACCTATCTAATGGTTTATTATGCCTCAATGTTTCAAAAATACTCATATTAAATGCAATTATCGTTCAATTGTTACATCAACTTTAAGTTACTAATAATTAGAGTCTTTGAGATTTAAATTACTACTAGACTGTTAAATCAAAACTTTATGTTCTCATCAATGATGCTCAAAGTATTGCAAACAACAACGTAAAAACAATACCTAATTTGCAAATTAAAAAAATTCCTCACAAATACTCCCACTATTAAAGCAAAAAATATTGGAGACATTAGTTGAACGACTTACCTAGATGAACGAACAATTGTAATATACAAAGAAGGAGGATGCCAGACGATTATGGATACTCTTCAATATAAAACAGAGTTTGCAAATAATAGAAACAAACTAATGATCTAAGATATTCAATCAAGTGAAGGGGAGCTTTCCTATACTAACTTGTGGTTAAGTTCTGAAAGATAATTAGAGAATAATTTAAGAAGAGAGGGCTACTAATGATTGTTTTTCTTTGTAGAAAATTCATCCAACCAGCCATTAGTGGCCAAAACCCATCTACATTTTTTCTTATATGCCAATTTCCATTTTTTTTAATTCCTTTTTGCTTTATACTTTAGATCAGTAGCTTCTATGTGATTAGCACAAATCCTGAAATCTTCATTAAATTACTTTTAAAATATGTTCCCTTTAAGTTAAGTGTATAAGGGAGCACTTTATTAAAGTCACTTAGAATAATTTATAAAGACTCAATTCAATAATAGATATCTATGATTTTTTACTATAAGGAATTTCTTTGGAATGCATAATTAGACTTATAAAACAAGTAAAAAAAACTTAGTCCTCTCTTGAAGCAGGTTTATTGAGAGATGAATAATTTAGTCCATAGATAAAACGTTTGAGACTTTAATTTTATTTGGATCGTAAGCAATGACTATACATCTATATGGTTTGTATATATACACAAGGATTTAAGAGTAACTTTTAAAAAGATTATTTCTCTATATGATCACATTACATTTCCTTCTTACTTGATGTTTTCTTTTTTTTTCCCCAATAATGTTTCTTCCCTTAATAAAACCCTCAATTGAAATAATAGACTACATGTCAGACTTATGCACTAATAATGTTGGAAATTAATCAATAACTCACCCCTAAAAAGTTAACATTTTGTTTCTTCAAAATAAATATTTCTTTAAAATAAATATTTATTTAATTTTTAGTAATCAAATTAGAGTTGCAAGTGTCACATGTTAACTTTTCCTTTAATAGAACAACCACTTAACATTTAAAGAAAAAGGATGTAGGAGGGTAACAAATTTTATCTATTACAAAGCATCAAATAAGATTTAGTGGACCAACAAATTTTCTATTCTACTCTGATTGGTAGGAAAGATGAATTTTTCTATTTTAGCAAGTAGATCTTCCATTACCCTAGTTAGGTACTTTATAAACCAATACACAAGTTAGAGTGACGCTATAGTAGGTTTCAGTTCACCTATTCTAAGCTACTTAAAAATAGGTAAAGTCATTAGATTAACACTAGCAAACATAAACAATTAATAAAATTAGAAGCACTAAAATGGTATGGAACCATAAAACTCCCAAAATCCTTTATCTTTACAGATAATTAGTCATGCAAGTTACACTACACTCCTTGATTAAAGGAACCATAGCATAATTCTCAAGTTTATTTTTTTATAGATAATCTTCTTCAAAAACTTGGTATATGAAGGGTATATTGATATGCAACTTATTAAAAATATTTCGTACTTGAAGTTTGATATTATTTTTATTAGCCTCTGAGGTTATAGAATGGGTAGCTTTTAAGGTTTGATAATGGTTCAAGGTGTATGCTCATGATCATTTTCGGTTGACGATGAAACTAATACCAGTTTGCTTCTTCCCATATCATTCATACTATCTTCCTTAGACTTCTCTAACCTTTGCACTTTTTTCTTTTTACCAATGTCATAATCAAATGTTTTATTGCTCTTAAATCTAATGGTTAATACTTGATTCTAAGACTTATCTCAGTTTCAAGAGATGATGCGTGAACTAGGCAAGACAACCCCTTTAATGAAGACTGGAGTGCAAATCGAATGATGGTAAAGATGCATCAACTAGGCAAGACAACCCTTGTAGAAAGACTAGAGTGCGGATCGACCGATAGTGAAGATGTGTCAAAGAGGGAAGACAGTTTTCTGTAACTTTTACTTTTAGTGAATTTAAGGTTTCTCTTTTTTTTTTCTTTAGGAAATTTATGAAATTTAGGGTTAAAACCAAGCAAGCTTTTACTCTTTTAAATGCGGCATTTAGAAAAATAGTAATGGTGCCACGTTGTAAATTGTAACAACACGTGTAAAACACGTCCTAATTTTCGTCCAAAAAAGTCTTAAATTGAGCAGACTCGTGAAATTTTAGACCTTTTTAAAGCAAGTTACAAGTTTATGTTCTAAACTAATCAAACTAAAAAAGGTTAAGCCCCAATTTAGGCTTTTAGCCCTTGATTCAATATTGGTTTTGTTACTTCCGATGAGTTCATTCGAGTTTTCTTGCTTCGTGTGGGTTCATCTGTCATTTCCTACTAATTCAATCCTTGCTTGTTGTTAACCCCAACTTACAATTAATTACTTGGTTGCTACTAAATCAACCATTATTTTAATCACATTATAATCATATATAATTTTTGAAATCAGTGTATACGTATGTAATATAAGTTGTTAAATTTATTCTTGTAACCATGTTGAAGATTATTCATGTTCTTTATCTATAATAAATCATGTTTTTTATCAAGAGATTAATCATGTTCTTTCTCATAGGAGATAACAATTTGTCTACATGCTAGATTAAACGGCATCTTGGTTAATACTCATACATCACAATCATGGATGTTAACATATATTAGGATATGAAGATTATGCAAAGGAAAAAAGCGCAAATTGTATACTATACAAATTATATTAGGATATATTAGAATATGAAAATTATGGAGGACCAATTTATTTTAATATGTGTTTTATGTAATACCTAATACCTAAACTTATTTGTGCTTACAGGAGTAAAATAAATTGAATTTATAGGAGTAAACATAATTCAAGTCGTAGGACTACTAGTACACATTTAGTATACTAATTTTAGTTTTTTTTTATTACATAAAGTTATATTGGGTTGTTAATGCCCTAGACATTGTTACTACAACAAACAAGAATTTTAACTATATTCTTTTGCTACATTTGATATTCATAGCTAAGAAGATTTGGTGACATTTTTTTTACTATAAACTTAGTTTCATAGCAAAAAGCTTTTAGCTACAAAATATTTTTCATAGCTAAAAAGCTTTGTCAACATTTTTTAACCATAAAATTATTTCATGGAAAAAAGTTTTTAGCTATGAAATATTTTTTTCTAAAACACAAATGTGTTCCATATCATATAACTATCAGCTATAAAAATAAATTTCGTTGTTAAAATATTTTGACTACAAAAATATTTTCATCATGAAAAGAAGAAAGCAAAAACAACAAAAATGATGTTTCTCTACTAAAACGACATCATTTTCTCCAAACTGATAGCCTAAAGACAATGATCTACTCTTGGGTCTTTATTAGTTTTTGTGTTCTAGCTACTCTAACATCTTCATCTCTTGTCTTCATGGAATTCTTCTTCTCATGTTCTCGATAATGATTTATATGTTCGTGTTCCCACTTTAATTTCTTGGTGTTTTTCTTAACAATTAGCTATGTCTATTTCACCTATTTAGAAGTTTGTTCTTCTTCAAGTAATTATCTTCTTCTCTCAACACCTGCATTTGATTTCTTCTTTCACCACATGCATTTAATTTATTCGCTTAACATTTTTCTTCTTTCATATTTTTTGTTTTGGAGACTTTTTTCATTTTTTATGTTATCAATTTTCAGTTCATGTGTGGTTAATGTATGTTAGGGTAATTGGTTAATGTAGAGTTCAAGTATGTGTGAATTGGCTTATGGTAGGTATGAATTGGCAATTCTTCCCATAAAGTTGTTTAGCTACAATACTGAAAGGAAGTTCTAAAGTTTTTGGAACAGTAGTAGTAAGGGAATGCATAAAAGACTGATGTGCTTCTTTTTGTTCTTCTTTTTGTTCTTTTTGACCTTTCAAGACTAATCAGTGCAGTCAATTACTTTTGGTTATTAGAACATTTTATCCCTCATATAAATTTGCAACTGGATGGATAATGGAATATTTTATCCCTCTCCTCATTCATCATCAATCTCCACTATAAGAAAAATTGGTTTTAGCAACAAAAATTACCAACATAAAATAAAGATCTTTTGTCAGCAAACAAATTGGGCGATGGAAATTACCGATGGAAAGAGTCATCAAAGATGTAGCTGTAGGTAAAATTCGAAACATCCATTACAAATTTAGCAACCGTAAATTTTTGTTGGAGTATTCTGTAGGTAAATTTACTAATAGAACTACAATATTCTATCAGAAACTTTTACCTGCGGACAAACAATGTCCTCGCTAAATTTACTTACGGAATGTTCTAATTTTGTAAGTAATTTACTTATGAAATATATCATTATTTTGGTAATTTACCTATGAAATTAACAGTCCATCGGTAAATTACCAATGGAATATCATAATTTTGTCGAAAAATTTACCTATGATAATTTTAACCACCATTTCTCACTTCCTTCTTGAGTTTTCTGTTGATAATCTTTTGATTTTTCTACATTTAATTTCTTTAAACAATAAGTTGATTAATAATATAAAGTAAAAATTATCCCGATTTTAATATATAATATAATAATTATAATATACAACAATAAGTATCTTGAAAATAACTGTAAATTAAGAATTCATACAAAATTACTAAAGAGTAGCAAAACATCTAAATTCTCTTATCTACTTAAGTTATGCAATTGGTGAAGGTGAATACTCTAACTGTTGCAATGAGGTGCTACCTCTCCCTTTTAACTCATTCATCTCATTACGAAGCTGGGCTATGTAAGCTAGTCTCTTTACTTGCACTCAAGCTGAATGACTCTCTCATTTGATACGGACCGCCTACTAGATCCAATTGTACTGAAAGTGGAGTACTACAAATAGCATGTGTTTACAAATGAACCTAAGCTGACGATTCTTCCATGACGGCCCCAACCATCCACTCCATCAAGATATGTCTGACTCTCATTAATAGTTTCAGAGTGCTAAGACTATCGTTAAATACTTTCTTGTATTTGGTCTTATCATTATAATTGTTTATGTCAATAAGTGATAATTTTTAAGAATTAATATTAAAGTATAAATTTTACATACATTAAGTTCTCTGCATCAGGTGTTGACTAAGGTCACCCTATCATGTTTCTTAGTGTGGGTGTGTAAAAAGAGCAGACGTAGTGTAGGCTTCCCGCCTATAGACTTTTCCTGCCTTGGAATAAAGTTTTATAAGTGAACAATAATTTACAAAAAATTCAACGGAGTTTCCTTTATTTTTATGATGTTTACCCCCTGTTGAACAAAAAAAAATTACTCAACAACACAACCATTAATGACATCAGACATTTATAACATTAGCATTTTCCATAATACACATAGGTTTTCATTCTAAATTTCATACATCAAATTACATTGATATCAAATTTCATACATCAAAGTACAAAAATTAGAAAATAAGTGTAAACTTTAGATACTTATAAGTTTCTCTCTATGCTCTAGATCTTCTAGTGTGTACGGGTAGACTCTCTCCTTCTGATTCTCCACCTCTGTTTGTAGAATTGCGCTCTAAAATGGGCATTATCTTGGGTGACGCCTAATACTGCTACCAATAAGTCCATATTTCTTCAGATATGTAAGGAGGTTATACACCAATTTTGTATATCGAACAAAGAAAGCCTATAACGTGCATGAGCTCACCTTTCCCATACATTATAAGTTATAGCATCAAATTTTGAATCCCAAAAAAAATGAAAAAAGAAAAGAAAATCGTACTATAAGTACTTATAAACTACAATATTTATCTAATTAATTTATAAAATTTGATGAATGAAAAAGATTAAAGAATATTTTTTTTGTACTTCAAACTCTTGATAATAAAAATTCTTTTTCGCTTGAGAGATATTCTTCCATATATAACCCTCAAGATTTGTCTTCTCTTTGAACTTGGATGAGATATTTCTTGAGCACGTTCCAAATGGAACTAACCTAATATATAAGGTATTTTAGATCATTTTTAAGTAAAAGCTATAACTTCAGTATAAACCTAAGGTATTATCGTGTATTACAAAATTTATAAAATTTCACTCACAAATTGTTGACAATTGTGATGTAAGTTCTTTCATCAACTCCCTTAGTTCCAGGTCGGAGGCCACCTTCTTCCTCTGCAATGTTTACCCCTAATATCTCTGTCAGTATAGAAGTGGTGGACAGTATAGGGGTGGTGGAAGGTGTAGCATCACTACAGGATGGTGTAGCAATATTGTTGGAGGTGACTGTACTGGGATTGTAGGTCGAGAAGGTGATGCCTCATCTAGATTTACAGTAGCTAGACTTACAGCACCTGATTTTGTAGCATCTGCAAAATGTGATTCTTCACCTGGATCATATTCTTGTCAAAATGGTTGTAACGTGACCCTTGGGCGCCGCATCATTTCCTATTTCCTCTTTTGTAGCATATTTTTAACCTAAAATTCACATTTTACTGAATATTCTAGTAATAGAACAATAAAAATTAAATATATGACAATATTGTTAATGCAATAATAAATTTATTCATATAATATTCTATTACAAATATAAATTAATCAATATGATCACTTAATTGTAAATCAAAATCATCATGTTCTTTTTTGAAGAATTATAATCAAACTCAGGCTCCTCTTTAGATCTCTCACCCTTCTCATCCTCTATAAATGAAATATGAACATATTGATTATTTGGATTATTCAAAGTTTTGTTCTTGTCATATGTTACACATGCATTTATTTCATAAACATCTTCCTAAAATGCTTCACTTTCAATTATATTATTTTTTCAAACCTGGATCGCTTGCATCACTAACACGAAAGATTCAAATTGTCTAAATCTTTTTCGCTGGTTGATTTCAACTAGATGGTATCGACTATGCACTTTTGTTCCAACATTAGCAGTTGGATCAAACCATTTACACTTAAATATCACCTCCTTTTTATTGGCAATGCAAGACACTCAATTTCAAGTACCTCAATAATTTTACCGTAGTAATCTATCAATTCTCTTTGTATGCAAACTTCACTATTTACTATTATCATGTTATGACCATGATATTCTATATGAAATTTGTATCCATTAACAAAATACACCAGATATGATTTAACAGTTGACAAAGTTCCATCACAAGATAATTATTCCTTAATAAGTTAATGATAAAAAACTAATAACTATAACAATTTAATTCCCCCTTACATTAGATTTGTACATTTTCCAATGTACAAAATATATATTAAAAAAAACTATGAAAGCTTGGGAAATAATAGGAAGGAAGGAAATTATGATAACAAATACTACCCTAAAAATAACTGGCTTTATAGTTGTATTGTGAGTAAGTACAAACTAGCAATAGGTATCATAATTCAATAGTAAAAGAACTTTAAAGCACACTTCAATCCATAAATTTAAGGCTTCTTTTACATTAAAACATAAGAAAAAATCAACGAAACATATAAAAGTAAATGCTGAAGAAACATAGGGCTTGTACAATGCTTCTTTTTGAATTACAACCAAGCTCCCTTTTTCACATTGCTTCTTTTATACATTTTTCTATTTTCCCTATACTTATTTAATTGCTTCTCATTTGTAAAACATCAAAATACAAGTAAGAACATCAATCATTATGAATTAAAGAGTAAATGCTTATTTTTCTTTTGAGGCTTAAGCTTATTTAGGAAAGATTACAAAGAAAGAGCTTGAGTTTTAAATTAGGCTAAAAAGGACACACTAATATATTAATGTATAAAAGGGCTACAATTTGGCTTAAATTCAAATCCTAGGTGACTTTATCATTTTTAATATTTGTATGCATCTTATATATAATCCCAAAAAGATGAAATTCAAGTTCTAGAAATTCATAATCAAAGAGCGTATCCACATAAGAAAAGAAAATTTTCATGAATGCTTCAATCCTTATAGAATCACTCATGTCCTTTACTTAATAAATTCAATTTCATAATATTCAGAAAGTCAATATTTGCATAAAATCTACTTAATTATATTATGAATTTAATTTTTAACATTTAATCTCAAACTTAATTTATGTATAAACTTATTTCATCAACCTAAAGATACTAATAAGAACCTAAACTCATAACCTAATAAAATCTAAAAATATATTAAAATGACAAAAAAATAAATGGAATTAAATTTAACTCTAGTCCACCCTTACACATAGAACAATATTATCCTCAAGCTTATGCATCAAGTCCTTGAACACCTAGATAGTTGAATTGGAAGTTCACTGTTATAAAATAATCTTTTATACTTAAAATCTACAAGATACTGAACATTGGTGGAGAGTTAAAATAACAAAATCTAAATTACAATTGGATTTTCAATAACTTCAATTTAATATAAATAACACATCATAAGTTAGCAAAACAATACATATTATAAATGATGATAGAGACCTCTTACGGAACTTTTATCGAACACTTAGTACGTTATTGAAATTCATCCCTAGTTTGTTTCAAAACTACTATCTTTTCCATTATTCACTAACATAACCCCCCAACAACAAACAATGCCCCCTTAACAACCCACATAAACCCTCACAACTCAATCCACAACAACTTCAAGACATCAAAGATACAACGATTCACATAAAAAATTTAAGAAAAAAATTAACTTAAGAGCAGTAAGTGGACAGCCAACCTCAAGACGGAAAACCCAAGACAATGGAAGCAATTGTTGAAAGAACGAAATCAGATGGAAGAAGACAATGCATAGAGGAGCAATGAAGAAGAAGTAAAACATAAAGAAGTACGACCAGGGGGACCTTTGGTCTTTAATTAATTGACAATAAAACGACATATTTCCTTTAAATTTAAACAACAATACCAATATTGTTTGAATTTACCGATGGAATGGAGTTTCTGTAGGTAATTTCCATACAGAAATTTCTTCCATCAGTAAACTTCATTGCTTATTTTTGCTACAAACTATTGTCGCCTATTTTTATGACAACTTTTACTATTCCTTTGCTAAATTCCATCAGCAAAGTTTCACGGATAAATTACCTCCACCTTTATCAACAAAGTTTTTTCCATCACAAAATACCATTATTTCTGACAATTTTACCAGGAAAATAAAGTTCCGTCGCTAATTTACTATGAAATTTTTTCTGTCGGAAATGTTCTGTCGGTAATTTGTAATTTTCTTGTAGTGCTTATTGTTGCTCACCATTGCTCTCATTTGTTTTATCCTATTCACTTACTGCAAAGCATACATATTTTGTGCTTGCATGACTTCTCCCTTAGCAAATATGGTTAATTCTTAACCAAACTTTATGTAATGTACTGTATTTGTTGGTAATTTCCTCTACTACTTGCAATTTTAGGTGCCACTGGTGCTTTTGGAAATACTTTTAGACTTTATTGTCCTCCCAGGATATTATTTGGCATATCCTTTATCTTGATTCCTAAATTTAGTTTGTTACATGTACCAAGCTTGAAGACCTTCGTTCGAACCAATGCCAACTACAATCTCATAAATTTCTCAGTTAAAGAAATTGGGAAATACAACATTTCAGTGTGTTCTGAAGATTTCACTAAGTTCATTTAAAGTAATCAACATCAATATTCATAATGTATTTCTTTTGTGCATGTGGTTTTGATAGTTCCAACCAATTTAAAACAAAGGTAAGTACTTTTATTGGTGGAATAAGGTCAATCATGTATTGGTGAGGAACATACCTTTGCACTCTATAAGATGGCCAAAAAATAGAGCAAGTTTAACTTGGTTCGAATCATTACGCTCTAAAATATTCATTAATTGTGCTATGAATAAGTGACCTTTAAAATTGTAAAATTATGGACCATTTTCTTCTGTCATTTAGCTTATAGTGTGGAATTGGATTATCAATCATGTGCACAAATTGTAGGTTCCATGATCATTAATTCATCATAAGTTATCTTTTACTAGCTAGATTTTTTATCAAAAATGTTGCAACCAGACTAAGGTAAGAGAAACATTTGTTAGACTTTAGTGTAGTGATAAAAGTCTCCAACAAGAAATGATAATAAATTAACTAAAGGACTCATATTAACATCTTCAATCTCTTTTCAAGGTGGAACATCTAGAAATATTTGTGGAATAGGGAATTAGGAAGAGCTTCAATTGTTTCCCAAGATCTATAATGGTAAAAAAAATGAACCTTACTTCACAATAGCATTATCAAATGGGAATAATCTATTATGTTTCTTATCCTATGATACAATATATATGACTTTTTGTATCATAATAATCCTTCAAGCTGCATAACTATCTAAAAATGCTTTAACTTCTTATTTTGTGCAAATTTATTTGGTTAAAGTGGCAAATAGTATACTCTTTTCTTGCTTCTTATAATTATATATAAGACATTATCAAACAACTTGGTGCTATCAATGTAACTTGTACTTGTCTTTTTAGTTCTTAAGAATGGTCCTAACTCAGGAGCTATATTTTCATTTGTGAGAAGCTATTGCTACTTTTATTTGAACCTTTGTAGCATTTTTTAGTTAAAAAATGATTTTTTACAATATAAAAAGTATGGGGATCCCTTGCAAGTTATATAGAGACTATGGATGATAACATTTTTCCTAATAGATTTGGTAGAATTACATAACATAATATTGACAAGTTATTGAAAGTAGTTCAAGAAGAATTATCTAAGGTGCTTTAATTTCTAACATCTATCTTTTGTTGTCAAGTTATTGCACTTGAGATATATAATAGATGGAGTAATAAATCTTTTGACATATTGATTGAGTTGCTCAATGATGCATTACTGAATAGGCATAAATTGACCAAATCTTACTACGAAGAAAAAAAATTATTAAAGAACCTTGGATTAGCATATATGTCAATACATGCTTATGAGTATGATTGTACTATCTTTTGAAAGGAGTTTGAAGACCTTAAATAATTTTCTATTTGTGGTACATCAAGATCATAAGTGGGTGATGAAAAGAAAAAAAAGATACCCCATAAAATCTTTAGACACTTCCCTATTAAACCACGACTACAAAGGCATTTTATATCAACAAAATAGTCATAGATATGAGGTGGCATAAAAAGAAACACGTTGATGATAATGTTATATGTCATTTAGCATACTCAAAGGAATGAAAAGACCTTGATGGATAGTTTCCATGGTTTACAGAGGATTGTCATAATGTTTGACTTAGGTTAGCCTCTAATGGATTTAATCTATTTTATAGTATGAGTACTTCTTACAGCATGTGGCCAATAATTCTTGTGTTATACAATTTACCCCTATAGAAGTGTATAAAAAAGCGTTTTGTTTATTATCTTTACTTATTTTAAGGCCTACTACTCCTGGTAAGGATATTGAAGTCTACATGCAACCACTAATTGATGATTTACAAAATCTCTAGGAGGTTGCATTAGAAACTTAAGATTTCATCGAAAGTGAAAAATTTAGAATGCATACGACTATTTTGTGGACTATAAATGATTTTCCAATCAATAGCAATTTGTCTGGATATAGTGCTAAAGGGTATATAGGATATCGTGGTTATTTAGAACATGGACATAGATGGCAGAGAAGCAATATGTTTAATGGTAAAGTAGAATATAGTGAAGCTCCTTTGCACTTGTCAAATGATGATGTGCTTGATCAATTATCACATTTGTAAGAGTTTATACCCAACAAACACCTAAGTAATAGAAAGCGAAAGCATCCTGTTAGAATACATGAGTGTTTACCGAAGGATGTGTTTGTAACTTTGGCACAATTGGGTGATTTTTTGAGCAATTAAGTTATAAAACACATAAACTAGAAAAATTTGCAAAAATGAAAAAAAAATACATAGCTTTAATTCTATGTAAGCTTGAACTTGTTTTCCCATCATCATTCTTTAATGATATGGTGCATTTGGCAATTCGCTTGTCATACGAGGCAAAACTTTATGAACCAATTTTATTTTGATGGATGTTCTCGATTGAAAGGTATTTTGTATTCACTTTCGACCTGTAGGCTCTATTATAGAGGCTTATATATTGAATGAATGCTTAACATTTTGTTCTATGTACTTATGTGGAGACATGATTTAATAGAGAAGAACATAACTTCGATTGTGTTCAAGATGGCGACATATCAGTTTTCTCCCAAAAAAGGATCATTTAGAACAAAAAAATAAGTGGAGTTAACTAAGGACAAACTTGAAATTGGTCATTGATACATTTAAATAACTATAAGGAAGTTGATTTATATATATAGGATGTCTATTAATTCCCATTCATTATTTCATATTAAAATTTATCATTTAACCTTTATTTTCTTACATCAATTTACTTTTTAAATAGAGAGCACAAAGGTGAGATTAAAAAGCAAAGTTGGCGTTAATCTTAAAGAAAGGCATAAGATAAACTTCCCATAATGGTTTAGGACACTAGTAAGTTATTTATGTAATAGTATAAAAAATGAATATTGTAGGTGAGATTACAAAATTAACTTTTATTTATATTTTTTAAAAAGATGATACGGTTGCATAAATATAAATTTCCATGACAACATTATATGCTTTGGTATACAAGCCTCATATGTGTGGAAAAAAATATATAGGTTGCATTGTTTATAGAGTTAGATTTCATGTAAAGGAGTGTGATAGTCACCTTAAAAGCTAAAATTGTGGGGTTGTTATTGAGGGACATCATAAGGATAGTTTAATTGACTTCTATGGTGTTATCTTTGAAATAATTAAGTTACATTACATCAAGGATAAAAAAAAAGTTATTATATTTAAGTGCAAATGGTTTAATCTTGTTGATAAAGGAATTAACATAAAAGTGAATGACAATATTACTAGCATCAATGTTAGGACTACATGGTATGAAAATAAACCATTTATGCTTACAAGTCAAGTAAAACGAGTATTTCACTTTAATGACACTGTATTAAGTAGCAATCGGAAAGTTATGCAAAAGTTTCAACACCAAAATATTTTTATTTCTGTGAAAGGGAAAATGATCCAATGGGAAAAAACAATGATGAGGTACGTCAAGAAATATAATCATAACTGAATAATGTAACTCTCGATATTGAAGATAAGGATATATCAACATTCCATACGAGAGATATTGATCTTGTTATACTAGAAGCAATCAAAGTACAAGGCAATCTTGTTATAGAAAGGGATGAAGACTATATTGAAAATGAATTATATGATCATGATGATACTTTAGTCGAATATAATAGCGATGAAGAGTCGAATCATAATATAATTGATGATTATGATTTTGAAGATCCTGATTATGATGATTGAACATATATTGATTACAATGATTGAATGTATCATAAAATTACTTCTTCTATCATCTTATTGTAATATTGGTAAACTGTGATTAATGTATTATGAAAGTAATTTTTCTATTGTTTATTGCAATGTTGTTAATGATTGAATGTATCTTGATTATGATGATTAAATGTATTATGAAAGTTCTCTTTTAATTGTTTTATTGTAACGTCAGTAATATTTATAACATTAATGTGATTAATGTATCATGAAAGTGCTTTTTTATTATTTATTTTAATATTGTTAATAATTTTCTTACTAATAAGATTGATGTTGATGATTGAATGTATCTTGATTATGATGATTGAATATATCATTAAAATGCTCTTTCTATTGTCTTATCATAATGCTAGGAACAATTATGCAGTTTTTTTCTCATACATATCCAACATAATGACACCTTGTAGAAACAAAAGGAAGAAGGTGGTAGCTATAAAACTGCAACTTCAACCAAATCAATCAATTGGTGCTTGAAATTCAATTTCTAGGCAACAACAACATTTTGCCTTAAACAACAATGAAATTAGTCAAACAAGTTTAACTTTTTTATACCTTTAAGTGAATATATTATTCAAATATATATCTTTTTCTTATCATATTCTTTTTCTAGCCATAGGAAATAGTGCTTGTTCTAGTACAATACCATAACAAAGCAAAAACAATATTTTGCCTTCAATTCACATACAACCTCGTCATTCTGCATTAAATAATGATGAAGCTACTGGTGCAGGTTTGTTAATCTTTAATGCCTTCAACTAGAATTATGCTCAAATATATATTTATTCAATCTAATATTTTCTTATCATTATTCATTTGTTGTCAGCTTCCAATGCTAATATTAGAAAAAGAGGTAGAAGTAAAACTATAGGATATGAATTGTAACAAATGAATATTGCAATGAATTGCAAGTTATCAATATAAATTAATACTCAACAAGGTCAAGCTGTAGATAAGGTCCAATATGTAAAATTGTCAAGTGAATTGGGGATTATTGTTGGAATATAATTACCTTACCTAAAATATTTTAAGGAATTAAAGGAAGAAAACTTGCTTGAAAATGTATTGAAAACAGTTACGATAATTATACAAAATCTTTAACTTTGTCAATATTATTTCAATGATTTTAAGATAAATTATATTATTAACTTTGCCTTCATGTTTGCTTGTATTATTCTCATTAGATGATTTAAGGACTAAGTTATGTTTTTTTTCTTGATTTAGAAAAATTATGATAAGGCAAGGGTCAGTAGATAAAAAATGAAACACCTCATAATCCAAGGTCTAAGTCATTTGTAGTTGTCCGAAATGAATATGTAAGATCTATGTTTGTAAGTTATACTTAAATCAATAAACACTACATTTTTGTTGTGCCTTTTAAAAAAAATAGAGTGAGCAGGAACTACATAGAAAAAAGTGTAATAGGAGCATACTATATAAAGTCACTCACTATAAGGAAGGTAAAGGATGGATGTTAGAAGAAGCATAAAACAACTATGTTAGTATAAAGTCTGTTCAATGTTTTTGTACATTTATTAATATAGTAGTAAGTAATAATATATGGATTGAATATTGATTTTATTTCTCTTAATTTTAGAATAAGAAGCAAGAGTTATTAGAGAAGTTTATGTTTGAGGGAATGAGTTCAGTACAAAAGACATTTGTGATACAATACTTGTTTTTCGTTTTAGCTATATGAAAGGCCTTGGGCTATAGCCCTAAGCCAAATGTTTCAGCGTTAACATGTAAAACAATCACTAAACGCCTTTAAAAGAAAAACAGCAAGCGTAAGGCTACATTACAAGTTGAAAGTAATCAGGGGACAAGAAACTCAAGCTAAATTATCAAAACATAATATATTATTCAAAAGATTACCTAGCCCAAATTATGATAGAAATGAACAGGAAAGTGAAGGGTATTAATTCCATCTCCTATACTTTTTCTATCACATCCTGTATGTACTATAATTTAATTTTAAGCTTTTTTCTCGAATTACAGAATAGATGAAGATGCAAATGATGAGTTATTATATTGTGAAATGTAAATTTATATGGTGTTTGCTTTAATCAAAACCAAATACTTACTATATCAATACTTATAATATTTTTAGTTGATTTTAACTTACCTTTTTGGATGATTACAAGTTCATAGACATGGATAACACTAGATAGTTGTTCGGGTTATGCTCTAATATTTTTATAATTTGAGCATGTTTTTAGTATGCCAGACATATTCTAATTTGTCAACTGATCTCTTTATTTATTATTTTGTCGATAAGAATTGCTCATGTTGTCATTAATTTCTTGTATAGGAACAAATGACCATCCTTTAATGTTATATTCTTTTTATTGGTATAATTTAATGATATTTATATAATTTTACGTTATATATACCATGCTTGTCATTTTGAATTAATAATATTTTTGTACAATTTAATTTTATAATAATAATAAAATAATTCACAATAAAAATATGTTGATACATTATATACAAAACATATTATTCCATAATATGTCATGATATTATTCAAAATCATAACAAATAACATTTAGCTACATTATAAAAGATGTAGCAAATAACATTTGGCTACGTTATGAAAAACGTAGCTAATAATATATAGTTATGAAGAGAAAAACATAGTCAAAAATTATTGGCTACCTTTTATTTTCATCATCAATCATTTGGCACTAAACTTACACCTCCAATGTTTGATTTTTAGCTATGTTTTTTTAATGCTTTATCTACAAAAAAAATTTATAGCTAATACTTTTTGTCTATGATTTTTGGAAATGTCAACTATAATTCTAGCTATAGAGAACTGATGACATTTTATGCAACAAAATTGAAATGTTACAAATAACTAGAGGCGACATTTTTGGAACAATTTATTACATTTTTCTTGTAGCCAAGTGCCTAATTTGTTATAGTGTGGTTTGATTTTTAATTTATATGGGATTTATCAATTGTAATGGATTATGAATCTTCAAACTCAACTAGAAGAGGATGAAGTGAAAAGCAATGATGAGGAGGTTTTTTGTAGATGAAGAAGTCAAAGTCATCTGGATACTTCTTAGACCAATGACAATCCTTAAAGAAGATTTTACAGATGCCCTGACTATCAGGCATTTTCCTTATTAATAATCAATATTGGTATTTAGTAAGATAACTATCATTGGCTATCAATAATATATGTTGCAACACTACAATTGGAAGAGGGATGTAGTTTTCTCAAATGGGTGGATGAAGATTTCGATGAAAAGTCAAAATGTATTATAAATAAATTGAGAGTTGAGAATAAAAGATTGAAGCTTGAGAACAAGAAGTTTACAGATGGTATACGCATGGATAATGTGCATAAGCTACGAGGAGAATTGGTATAAGCAAAAGTGGCATTGAAGTATACAATATCTTAAACAAAAAGATTGTAGAAGGTGATATATAATTATAGAGTAAGTGTTGTAATATTTCTAACTATTTTTATAACTATAATTATTGAAAAGTTTAAGAATATGAACCTCATAAATTTTGATATTGTTCCATGATAATTTGTTGGGACTTTCGTATTAGATTAAGAATTTACTGTACTTATAGGGGAAAAGTTATTATTAGCTTTTATAGTGATATTTTTAATTCATCTAGTATTCAATTATTGGTAAATCAAATGAACATGATATCTATAACAACTCCAAAATGGCAATTTCAATACTTAACCAACTCTAAGATGGCATAAGTACCATAATAACTCCACTAGTCATTTAACTAACTTAACGGCATAAGTACAATAACAACTCTAACAATCATTTAATTAACTTCTATTTCGCCAACTTTTAATATGTCACAATAAAAAACAATTTCACCATTTTAATTTCCAACTTCAAATTCCAAGCAATTTCTGAAGTAATTCACACGTTAATACAACACTTAGAAAGCGATATTTAAGATGCACAAGAAGGGGGGTTGAATTGTGTCTGCCTTTTATTAACCCTTTTTCAGAACTGTTGATTAA
>JAOSBN010000178.1:6356792-6375616 GCA_027563595.1 Erythroxylum suave | reverse complement strand
TGGTTATTATTTATATGTGAAATATCTAAAAATTATTGTTATTTCATATTAATTGTGATTATTATTTATTATTTTGACTTTTAGAAACTAGGTTAAAAATATACAGTACAACTGTACAATATAATAATGAATTGTTTTGTAATTTTTAAAAAAATTCAGGAAATATTTTATAAATTTAAAAAATTACCTGAAATGGTACCCGATATTAACCGGTACTGGTACAGTACTGTACTATAATTCAATTCGATATCAAGTCCGATACGGCATTTATAACATTGCCAACTATAGTTATAATTTTATTGGTGGAAGTTAACGTAACAGATAAATATGGAGCGCGGTAAAAGGAAATAGAAGAGTAGTAAATAAAAGTAATAAGAAAACAAACGAGACCAGAACAATAATGTCAGAAAGAATATGTTTAAAATCGCAATATTGCAAAAGATCACGGACCGAATAGGAATCGAAGATAATGTGAAACGCTGGTAATAAGCAGCTCAACAAACACACCCCTAACCCAACGGTCGAATTGCAATTGAGAAGTGAGACATGAGGAAGAGAAGATCCCAACCAGAAGGAACTGCAAATTGCAAGAAGGGGAAACCAACGGAAACCCTAAATCGCAAAGAACAAGAGGGAGAAGAAGAAGAAAAGGGGAAAGGATTCTACGCTTGCTATCTCTTGACTTCCCTCTGCCCTCGCTTCAAAGGTCACACCTATATCGGGTTCGTTCAACAATATCTTCATTTTTTTAGAAAAATAAAATGATCTTTTACTTATGATTCATTTGGTTTCAAATTCAAATTTAACTCTTTTTTTCCTTAATTGTGAAAGTTGTTGTGATTACATTTGGAGTGATATTTTTGGCAGATTTACAGTGAACCCACGTCGAAGAATAAGGCAGCACAATGGAGAAATAAGAAGCGGAGCATATAGGACCAAGAAAAGGCGTCCTTGGGAGATGGTTCTATGCCTTTACGGCTTCCCTTCTCATGTTTCTGCTCTTCAGGTTTCTCACTCTTCTTCTTTATTCCCCTTTTCTATATATGTTTACAATCTATTTTGTTCAGTCAGATTCTTTTTCTACTTATTTATATTAATTTATGCTTGGTTTACTTGGAATCATTCTTTCATTTTGTTTTTAATTTTGGTTTTTGATTGTGGATTAGAATCCTATTTTAGCCCTTTAAATAAAAGCTCTGATGGTTTATTGCCAATTTTGTTGAACTTACAGTGAAGATCTTACCGTCACCAAACTGATTCCTAAAGATTACTCGTGGCTGTATGTGGCATTTTACGTTAGGGTTCTATTACTTGATACAATGTCTGAAATCCGATTCCGTGTAACCTTTTCATTTTCCTAGGTTCTCTAGAATTCAGCGTTTTCTAGGAACTAATATTTCAGAAGTGTTTCGTTGTGTTCAAATTGCAGTTTGAATGGGCATGGCAGCACCCGGCCGAGTCACTGGCTGTCAGGCAAGCAGCTGCAACTTTCAAATCCTTCTCAGGAGTTGCTAATAAGATAAAACTTGCATACACAATGCTTAATCTCCCAGCTTGGAATAGGTATGAGTTACTAGGGTATTTCCTTCTTTCTGTGTTGATTGAAAGGGGTCTGAATTATCAAATGATACTTTTTTGTGATCAGCTTGAACATCACAGTAAATTACTTCTCGACAAAATACACACAACATTCAGCAGGTTGCTCTGACTTGCCAGAGCATATGAGCGTCCAAGTTTGCCCCATGGAAGAACTTCCTTGCTATACCGGAACAATTAATGATTTTCTTGAAAGTCAATATTCTGAAGATGATTGTGGTGATGATGTAGAGTTCATGAAAGTTAGTGACACAAGTGCATCAGTGAATACAGCCATGTTGGGTCTCCAAGTCTATCCGTATTATAATGGAAGCGATGACAGTTTTGTTGGAGTTGGGGATGGTGAAGGTGGCAATAGGGATGGAAGTTATAATGTTGCGAGTGACCCAATTGGAACTGCAATAGAGACAACTGCTGTTTCATCTGCACATACTTCTGCAGATGCTGCACAGAGCATAGATGTGACTTGTGAACAATTTGGATGGTATAGGGAATGTGGCAACAAACAACGAAGTGATCTACTCGCTCCTGAAGTGGATTATGTACGCCCAGCAACTCCTGAGGTTGATCAAGAACAACCCTTTAGCTTCACTAATTCAACAGTGAGACCAACATTTTCAAGTGTTAGCAGAGAGACTGAAGGAAAGAATGCGTGGAAATTGGCTGAACCAGGTATTCCGGAGTTCAATTTGCCAAGGGAAAAAGATCTGAAAAGCAAAACAGCTGCTGCTAAAGATCAAGGATCGTATCACAATTCTATTGCTCCTAGTGAAATTGAGATTATAGATTTGTTGTCCCCATCTCCTGAATATAGAATTACGTCAACCAACAAGAAGAGATTAATCTCAAATAGTTTACCTGAGATTATAGATTTGACATAGTCTTGCCAATTTTCCCAATAATTAGGCGTAGGAAATGGAGCATGGAACAAGATATGCAATACGGTTCAACTTATTGCTTTCTTCAATAGAAAGCTATTTCTTTTCCCGCCTAACTTTCAGATCATTGACACAATGGTGCTTCTCTTAAATGTCAGGATATTATGCTCATTTGTTCCATAAACTGTTTCTTCTGTTTCAGTCTTTAGGCTTGTCAATTCTTGAAGCAATGGAGAAAATGTTTCCGTAATGTATTGATTCTTGCTTTCCGACTTTTTAGTCAGAAAATTTTGGTGTTTCTGAAGCCTCGGAACGAATTCATTATAGAAACATCATCTTTTCAACCTCTTAAAAGGCATGCAAAGCTCTATCGCGTATCCCGTGTTAGTGTCTACACCTTGAACAAAGTGGCTATAGATACAGACAGTTCCGTTAATCTCACTTGGGATGCACTTGGGATGTTGTATCTGACTTACAGATAAACCACCTTGTCATTTCCCGGATTATTTTAATGGCGTCATTGGTGTGACAAGATGTCTCATGTTATCTTATTACAACATTTGATAAGAGCAAAGACCCCTTTCAGTAGATAGCCAGGCATGCCCATATGCCAAAATCGTTTTTTTTTTTTGTGGTCATAATCTACTAAGAAATGGAAACAGCTCAATCTCCAGAAATCTCAAGTTAATAACATCTTTTAAGATATATAAAGTTCATGACAAAAGGATACATTATTCAATAGAGACAACTAGATTGGTAGATACATCATTTAAATAACCAATAAGTCTGTAATGCAAGGGTTCAAGCACTCTTCTTCTCATACCATGAGCGTTATGGGGATGTTGTAGCCTGTAACATTAAAAAGAACCAAATTCTTGCCAATGACATTTTCGCTATGATTTATATTCCATAGACGAGTCAATTAGTGGCCAACAAACAAGCAGCATCATTCTTAACTTAGGTCGTTTAGGGCAGAAAAGAGCTCACGGAGGGACTATTGGAGCAGTTCATAATCATTGGAAGCCACAGAATATTGGCAAACAAGCATCTGATAATGAAAGTGTTAAGATTTCCATAAAAACTTGTCTTCTATTTAACATACACGGATACGTACATACATACATATATATACATACATCCATCCATCCATACATACATATATATACATACATCCATCTATACATACATATATATATACATACATACATACATATATATACTTACCAGTAAGAAAATAGGTACCAATCTTAACTAAACTATATCTACAAGTCTATAGCAGAAATACTTATTCTGTTTCTAATAATCATATCCCATAAGATCGATCTTATCTAAATCGCTATTCTTTAACACTCTCCTTTAAGCTGAGAAATAGATATCTTCCATTCTCAGCTTGCATATAGGATCATGAAATCTTGAAGCATTTAGCCCTTGGGTTAGAACATCTGCTAGTTGATGATCCAAAGGAACATAAGACATACACACCAACCCTTCTTCCAACTTTTTTTTTATTTATAAAATGTCTATCAGTTTTGATATCTTTTGTCCTGTCATATTGTATAAGATTATGTGCTATATTAATTGCATACTTGTTGTCGTAGGACCTTCCCATTTGATTTTTAAATCATCAAGAATGATCTTCAACCATAATAGTTCACATAGTCT
Organism: Erythroxylum suave; assembly: GCA_027563595.1. NCBI lineage: Eukaryota > Viridiplantae > Streptophyta > Magnoliopsida > Malpighiales > Erythroxylaceae > Erythroxylum > Erythroxylum suave. The sequence continues at coordinate 6,371,480 of JAOSBN010000178.1, read as the reverse complement.
AATAGTTCATATAGTCTCTATGCAATAGCCCTGAATTCAGATTCTACTGATGATCGAGCTACTACATTTTGTTTTTTCCTCTTCCCCGTAACTAGATTGCCCCCAAGAAGTATACAATAGATCGTTGTTGATCTTTTGTCAACCAGAGATCCTACATGGTCTACATCTGTATAGATTTCTAAGGATAGTGTATGGCCACAATATTCCCTTGCTTGGACTGCCTTCCAAGTAATGTAGGACTCAATGGACAACTTGAACATAAGATTCTCTTGGGTCGTGTATAAATTGATTGATTATACTCACCGAATATGGTATATTTGGCTAAGTATGTGCTAAATATATTAGTTTGCTCACTAGTCGCTCATACATGATCTTGTTCAATGTTGGTTCTTCCTTTGCTTCTCCAAGTTTGTAATTTGAATCCATTGGAGTAGACATCAGTTTGCACTCAATTTTTCCATTTTCCATCAATAAATTTGCAACATATTTTTGTTGAGAGATGAATATCCTTTGCTTTGAATACGCCACTTCAATACCGAGGAAATACTTTAGCTTTCCTAGTTCTTTTATCTCAAATTCCTTTAATAGTTTCTGCTTCAATTCCAGCTTCTATTTTTCATCATTTCCCGTCATTATAATGTCATCTACATAGACGAAAATAATAGTCAGCTGTCTTGTTTTTGAGTGTTTCATGAAAAGAGTATGATCCCTTTGACTCTGCTTATATCTTGATTCTTTCATTACTTTGCAAACCTACCAAACCAGGTTCTTGGAGATTGTTTTAGTTTGTATAGAGCCTTTCTCAATTTACATACCTTGTTACCTGTGTCTTTTGTAAATCCGGGTGGAACATTCATGTATATTTCTTCAATGAGATCTCTATGAAGAAAAGCATTCGTAACGTCATACTGAAGAAGCTGCCAATCAAAATGAGCTTCCAAGGACAACAAGATCCTTACTGTGTTCATCTTCGCAATTGGGGCAAATGTCTCATGATAATCCACTCCATAGGTTTGAGTATATCCTTTAGCTACTAACTTAGCTTTGTATTTCTCTAAGGAGCCGTTGGCCTTTAATTTAGTGTGTAAATCTACTTATAGTCAACAATGTTCTTCCCTCTTGGTTTGCTAACAACCTCCCAAGTATGATTCTTCTCCAAAACATTCACTTCTTCTCTTATATCATCTCCCCATTCCTTTTCTGATAAGGCCTAAAAAACAATGTTAGGAATAACAGTTGTATTTAAACTCACAACAAACTTTTTATAGGTAGATGGGAGGTGATTAAAGGAGATATAATGGGAAAGTGGATAGAGTGATCAATGAGGGCATTCTCTAATTCCTTTTCTAATAGCAATAAGAAGGTCTAAATCATCTCTTTGATTGGGGGAATGTTTACTTGTTTGGATATTTGAGGACTCACAGTGATCTCATTTCTAGGACTAGGATTTGATTCTTGAACTTGCTTCAGTGTTGGAATATCTTGAGTTTGCTTTGGTGTTGGCATGTCTTTTCTCCTTGAGTATACTTGAGGAGAACTTGGAAATTTGTGGGGGGGTTTTGGCTAGGATGAGAGGCAACCAAGGAGGTTCTGTGTCTAGACTTGGCTAGGGTTCCGTGATGCTGATAGAATTTGGTTAGGTTGAGTGGACAGGAGTTGGAGTATGAATGAGGTCTAAGGTATCTATTAGTTTGAAGGAACTGTAAAGACTATCTTCCATTATGCTATTCTCCCCTTGAAGATAGGACTTTGAGAAGAAGAATTTGCACTCTGAGAAAGTGACATCAACTAAGATGTAGGTATTTTTTTGTAGACGGATTGTAATACTTATATCTCTTTTCAGTTGACGAGTATCTTAGAAACACACACTTAATGGCTCTAGGATCAAGCTTCCCCAGTTTTGGCTATAAACATGAACAAAAGTAGTACACCGAAATACCCTAGGAGTGAGTCCATTAGAAGTTCTAAAATGAGGGTAGAAAGAGTTTAGGAGCTTGACATGACTCTTGTTGTCTATAAGATGTGAGGGTAATCTATTGATCATATAGGTGGCATTAAGAATTGCTTCAACCCAATAAGATTTAGGAACATTTCCTTGAAAAAGTAAGGCTCGAGTGGTATTAAGTAGGTGTCCATTTTTCCTTTCGACCACTCTATTTTATTAAGGTGTATTAATACAGGATGAATCATGAATAATACCATGCGATTGAAAGTAAGGAGATAAGACTTGGTTAAAATAGTCTCTAGCATTGTCTGTTCTAAAACTCTTTATCTTTACCCCAAATTGGTTTTGAATCACTAAATGAAAAATTGTAATAATAGTTCCTAAATCAAATTTTTGTTTAGGAGAAATAGCCATGTAACTCGATTATAATCATCAATCAAAGAGACAAACCAACCAGTTCCAAAAATATTGGGTATAGTGGATGGACCCCATATGTCACTATGAATCACATGAAAAGGATGAGAAGCTCTTTTATTACTAATAGGAAAAGATACATGAGTATGTTTTTCCAATTCATAAATTTCACATTGAAAGTTAGAGATATTTAATCCTTGAAACAAGTAGGGAAACATAGTTTTTAGAACTCCAAATGATGGATGACCAGACGGAGATGAAGCAACCAGTTGGAATCTTTATTCGAAGAACTAAGGAAGGATGAAGGTGTATTTATCTTAGCTTTTTGTTATGGTTCAATGTGATAGAGACCATTCCATTCCATAGCAAGTCCAATCCTCTTCCCCTTATATTGGTCCTGAAAAACACAATAAGAAGGAGAAAAAATGGCAACACAATTAAGGTTATTAGTAAGCCTTTGGACAGAGATTAGGTTGATTGATAATTTTGGTACATGTAAGGCATTTTTTAGAGTGAGTGTAAGGCTCGATTTTATGTCTCTGTAACTGGAAATAGTTGCTAATTCTCCATTGGCAACTTTAAGTTTCCTATTAGTTGGACTAAGTTTGTATTGAAAAACTGTGATTAAGGGTCCTGTAGTTTGTGACACTGGAGTCTATAATCCAATGATTATTATAATACTTAATTTCTGAGGTGTTCGTATACAAAGAGAATGTAGGCTATCCTAAGAGAGCAAAGGAACATGTACCTTTCGGTTGTCCAAAGGAATTCAACAAACCTCTTAATTTCTCAATCTCTTCATTACTAAGACTCCCAGCTGCTGGATTTTTCTCATCTTCCTTTTGTTCAGCCAAATGTGCTTGTGGTTATGGTTGACCTCCTTGATTTCCCCATTCAGGACTTGGTAGCTTCCCATTCAATTTCCAACAGGTCTTGTTTGTGTGTCTCGGTTTTTTGCAGTAAATGCATTGATTATCCTTATCTTCCTTCCACAAGTTGCCCTTTCCAAATTGCTTAGGTAAGGGTATGGACTTGCTTCCAAGAATTTCAACCTGACTTGATCAAATTTGGGGTTTAATCCAACTAAGAAATCACAAATACGTTCTTTTTATGTGAAAATTTTCAGAAAAATGACATCTTCAGGACTTTTCATCTCAATGACTTGATAATGGTCAAGTTCTTGCCACATAGTTTGCAGAGTGTTAGCATATTCTATGACTGATTTGTCTCCTTGCTTGGTGGCATGGGCTTTGATCTTAATTTCATAGATTTGAGCAGTATTGCATGCCTTTGAATACATACGTTGAACACAGTTCCAAATCTCCTTCACAGTGGTTGAAAGCATGCACGTATCACTGATTGAAGGTTTCATGGAGTCCCACAACCATGACATTATCATGTAGTCCTCTTCTTCCCATGTTTCTGTTGCTGAATTCCCAATTGCAGTTCCTGATTCAGCACGTGATCAAGCTACCCTTTCCCTTTGAGATAGGTGCGAACAAGGAGTGATCACTTAAAAATAATTCTTTCCATCAAGTCTGTTGGAGATGTGAACATTCTGCAGTTCCCCAATTTTCTAGATAGAGACAGATTCATCTGAGCTGGAAATGGTGATTTAAGAAGTTTCAGAATTTGCCATGGTGAAATAAGGGAAAGATTGGGTAAAATAATAGTGGATTGAGTATTTTGACAAGAATGAGCAACAATGAAGACCGACTAAAGTAGCAATGAAGGTTGTGTCGAGAAAAAGAAAACAAAGAATACTTCTAGAAACCTTAGGACTCTGATACCATGTTAAAATTTCTAGAAGTAATATATACGAATACATATATATACAACTTACCAGCGAAAAAATAGGTACTAATCTTAACTAAACTATATCTAGAAGTCTATAGCAGAAATCCCTTGATTACAGGGATTTTTGTTTCTAATAATCTTATCCCGTAAGACCCTTCTTATCTAAGTCTTTATTCTTCAACACAAAGTAATCATTTATATTTTGGTCATTCCAATCAAAAGAAGGAATCTTCTCCTTCCAATCTAAAAGATGCAAAATAAAGTTATCTTCTCTCAAAGGACTGATAGGTGAGGTGCCACGAAAATTTATCATCACTCGAACCACAACTAGTAAATATCCAAAACCATTATGACATGATGATGTATTATTAGACCAACACAACCATATTGACAAAAACATGAAACAACCTAATGTCTGAAGATAACTAGCAAGTGTCTCGTCCAGGCATTCGTCACGTGACATTACAACAAATGCAGACTTGCACGTAGTGTTCCTTGGGCTGTAGAAAAGGCATGCATCACGGGACCAATTGAATAACAGATACCACTTACCGGGCAGGCAGGCGGGCAGGCAGGCATCATCGGTGTAACTCACCAGAACTACCCACCGCCTTACCTTTTATTTCGCATGAAAACTGTGGGAGAGCTTTCTCGAAGTGAACAGCATCTGATAAGCCATCTCATCTCGTCTTAAAGTTTCTACCGAGCACTTGTTACGCCCACGCCCCAGTTGCTATTTGACTCGAGTCTAGAAAGTGCGGACTTTTTTATCTATTTGAAGATTCCTAAAAAAAAATATGTCGATGTCATTGGTAAGGTCCAAACGCAGAAAATTAAGCCATATCCTTCATGAACAGAGCTTTTTTTTTTTACTTGCAGAAAGCAGAGCTTTCAAAACAACAGTGTAACGTAATGAAACGTGTTGGTGGATATACACGATATTGAACTTTAGTTAGAGAAGTACATACAAACTGTCAGAAATTGACTTTACAATAAAAGAGAACTAATCGCTAATCAGCCAGCACAAACCAAATACAACAAAGTTCATTGAGGTTGGGACATAAAACTCATACAGAAGAGAACATAGTAAAAAATGCAACTGTGCAGTTTATCAAATTGTACAAACGTATGATATATCATGAGAAGTTTGTGCAGGCAGCCTTCATTGTTGTAGCTGCTGCTGTTGTAATACACATTCCAGTTGCTGCTTCTCTTGTGTTTCTTTTGGCTGTTCTTGTTCACCCTGCCAAACCCATACAATTTCTTGTAAAGCGGGCCTTATATCCTCTTTCAGTATCTTCTGATATTCCAATGTATCCCCTTCAGATTTTTTAAGCTCCACCAGATGAAGAGCTGGAGTTACTTCAAAGATCTCTGCATCTATGGACAAAGGTCCTTTTCTACCTTCTTTAAGTCCTTCCATTCTCAACAAACCTGCTTCCTTCTTTTTCACCTTCAGGCTTAGCTGCTTACCCACGTCCTCAAGTTTAGAGATGATGACTGAGGCAGGTTGTCTGGAAATAAATTTTGTTTCTCTCATTTTGGAGTTGTCCTCAAATAATCCCGAAAGGTCAAACCCAGCAGAAATTGAAATGATATCAAAAGCATTTAAGCTAGGAGGTTTCATTTGTTCCTGTTTAGGCTCACTAGCCACACTACAACTTTGAGAAGGACCAGAACCATTCCTCTCATGGTTAGGTGCATCATCAGCTTCAGTTTCAGGTTTACTCTGGTTGAGATTCAATCCTTTTCTAAACCAATAACTTCCCCTAATCTTCTCCATGGAAATCCTAGTGTTTGGGTTTGGATCTAGTATCTTGCACAGAAGCCTACGGACATCTGTTGGAAACCAATTAGGGCATCTATACTCAGCTCTGCCAATTTTTCTGTACAGCTCCATCAAATTTGAATCATGAAATGGGAGATAACCTGCGAGTAATACATATAAAACCACCCCACAAGACCAAATATCAGCCTTAGCTCCATCATAGCCTTTCCTGTTAATGACTTCAGGAGCAACATAGGCAGGTGTTCCACAAGTTGTATGTAGCAGTCCATCTTGGTGTTTGGATTCAGCAAAGGCACTCAGACCAAAGTCAGTTATCTTTAAATTCTCATTCTCATCCAACAATAGGTTTTCAGGTTTTATGTCTCGATGGTAAACACCCCTGCTGTGGCAGAAATCAACTGCATTGATCAATTGTTGAAAATATTTCCTTGCAATATCCTCCTTCAACCTTCCTTTTGCAACCTTATCGAAAAGCTCACCACCTTTGGCATATTCCATCACAAAGAAAATCTTACCTTTAGTGGCCATGACCTCATAGAGATGCACAATGTTAGGATGTCTAACCATTCTCATGACAGATATTTCTCTTTTGATCTGATCCACAAGCCCTGCCCTGAAAACTTTCTCTTTGTCGATCACTTTAATTGCCACACTCTGGTTTGTTCTGATACTCCTAGCATAATAAACTTTTGCAAATGTGCCTTGCCCAATCAATCTCCCTACTTCATACCTTTGTGTCAACACACTTGGTTTGGTTTCCATCCAGGCTACAGATAACAATACACTAATACAAGAGCACTCCCCAGCCAACACAGATTAATTCTAAAATAACAAGAGATGGATGTCCAAGCAACTCAACCGTCTTCACAAAGATCATGCGTCAAGACAAGAGAAAATACACAACTAGTGCAGTCATAGTGCTTTTGGGTACTAAATGCAGATGAATCTACAAATTCAGTACCATTAAGGATGAAAAAACGCATCTCTGGAGATGCCACGACCTCATTGAATTCAGAAACAGGGTTCAGAACAATAAGGCACATCATGCAGCATTCCCTGAGCCTTACGTAGCCAAGTTCAACATCAAGAATGCTGAAAATCAGCGGTAGACTGATCACTAAGTGAACTTCAGTAAACCAAAAAGTTTTATAGCCTGGAAGAAAAAAGAAGAAACAATCAGATACAAAAGGAATGAGCTCAAACGCACTTAGACTATTTTAAAGCCTCTATTTCTTAGCTACCAGGCATCTATCTTGATGATAGGGAGGCATGACAACCTCCTCATCCACCGATAATAGAATCCTGAAGGTGCATGGAGTTGAGGTATATATTGGAGTTTTCCTATGTACCAAAAAAAAAAAAAAAAGAAGGAAAAACACTCAAATATCTTTGGAAGTACAACAAAACTGTAATAGTTTTCTTGCAGAACTTAGAATGTTAATACTAAGATGAAAAAAAACCATAAGATCAAATGAGATTAAAACCAAATAAAATCATATGAAAAAAGGAAATGAGTGAACTTTAATTACTACAAGATTATACCATCTTTACTTCTATAGACAAAAAAACTAACATCTAATTGTTAAGAGAGCTAATCAAGCTGAAACATTTGATTGGTGATTTCGATCCCTTTCCATATAATTACTGCCAGTTCAATACCAAAATATCTCATATCAGCTCACAAGTACATAAAGGCAACAGATTTTGGAATTGTATTAAAATTAAGTTGGAAGAACACGAATCACAATGAAACAAATCAACAATCAAGTGAAAGGGCAAGTACGTTAAAAGTTCGAGCAAGAAAAAGAAGCTGGAAAGTAAAAGAAAATTTTAAAGTAAAAAACCAACGGTGAGATATTCAACGTTAGTGAAAATCGAAAAGACAGAGCAGCCGCAAAAGGATGTTACCTTAGAAGAAGTTGAAACGATAGGGATCGAAAACGAAGAGGATGGAAAAAGAAAGAAACCTCCTTCCTTGTTTAGAAATTTGTATGGATTCTCTGCTTAAATATGAAGTAGGTGGCAATACAGAGGAGAGAAAGAAACAAACAAGTGTTTTGGTTTTGTAAGAGAAAATCTGGGGTTATTATGAGAGAGAAACAAAGAAGTGTTTAGTTTTGTAAGAGAAAACCTGGGGTTATTATGAAATGGAGTCTTAACAAGTAAGCGAATGGTCATGACTGATACGAACGTTGAATCTCACCAACACATCAATCAAGACGGTCGACTGATCGGACGGTTCAGGCTTAGGCGTGTATTCTTGTTGACGTGACTGGCAGTTCAATGGACAATAGTTAGGGAATTTATAAACCTTTCCATTTTCTACTAAAAGTGCAAACGTCAAATAGAAACAAAAGGAGTTTGCTGCTTGCGGAATTCTAATCTGGGTTAAGGTCGGCCAAACTTATCTTTATTGTAATTTCAAAATTGATTTACCCCCTTGAACAAGATAGTAGTTCGAGGGGGGTTTTTACTTTTTTTAAATTGAGAATAGACTCATTTAATCCAAAAAGATTTATTATTAGGAAATAGTTCTAATATATTTAATTCGTATGCCACCATCCTTTTTAAGTAAGCAAAAGTTACTTCATTTTACCATAGTTTTAGAAGCATCTTAGTTGTTACTCATCTACATAAAATTTTTTCATTTTTCTTTCAATTGCTTTGTCATTTGGAAATGGATTTCAAGATCAAATTGTGGAAGCTCTAAAGATATGAAAGTTATTTATTGCATTTAAATTTTTTTCAAATCTTTGGAATAATTAGGTAGATAGAGTAAGATTACAATTCAATGAAGCTTGGAAGATATATAGCACATAAAATATTAAGATGAGTAAAAAAAATAAAGTTACAATAGAAAATACTCTCTATCTATAACTTACGGATTAATATTTATAATTTGGAATCAATAAGATTAGTATCCTCGTAAGCTCTACTCTTGGATGCATGAATTTGTTTTTTTATATAAAATAATAAAATAAATGAGTATTTATAGATGAATCAAACTAATTATAACTATATATTTCAATTTATTATAATTACCACATATTTTAATATTTACTTTTGCATCACAAATTATTTATATTTATTTAAATATTTTATGAATAATATCTAGATTTTTCTTGTGTGAATAATTTCTAAATGTTATGACTTATATCTAGATTTTTCTAATAATCTCTCATTTGAAAAAATTTGATTAAGAATTAATCAATCTTTATACCACATTGTCATTGTTATGTTGCTTATATTTTCACCAAGCTGCCTAAGGATCTACACCAAACGTATTACTATCGACTACTTTTGTCATAAAATCTTTTGTATTATTTTTTATATGAAATTTTTGCACATCCACAGTTCTTTCCTCCACTTTCTTATGAACAAGGTGAAAGTGAACTCGTATTTGCTTAGTTTTTGAATGAAATGTTGGATTCCTTGCTAGAGATAAGCAGTATAATAGTGCAAAAATAATGAAACCTTCAATTGTTTGTGTGTAAGTTCTTTCAACACCAATTTCAACTATACATCTTCCTTACTAGTTTTTGTAGCTACTTCATACTCTACTTTTGTTATTCATGTATCCACAACTAATTATATCATTGAAACCTAACTTACAACTTCGCCAATAAGTATGGCATATAATGTGTAGTAAATTTATTTTTATCAAGATCACTTACACAATTAGAGTTGTCATATCCTTTGAAAATAAAATTTAATTCTCTTATAGTAATGCAACGTCAGAGGCCTCTTAATGTATCTTAAGATCCTTTTATATTATTTAAATTCTCTATACTAGGATTCATTATGTAGTTACTAACAGCTCCCACTATATGTGCAATGTCACTTGTGCAAAGCATAGTGAATATTAAGCTCTCTATTGTAGATGCTTATGATACTCGAGACATTTTCATCCTCTTACCTCTATTATTAGGACTCATACTAGCAGATAATTTGAAATTAACATAAAGAGGGTAGATATAGACTTATAATTTTATATATTGAAAATTTACAAAACCTTCTTTAGGTAATTTTTTAAGAAAGTCAAATATTCCCATTATTTTTATTCCAGTGAATTTAGTAACTTGACTTGTTGCAGACATATTATAATGGAAGAAATTAAAAGAACTTTGAAGGAGATCAAAAGCGGAAGAGTAGTAAGGCCTGATGAGATACATGTTGAGGTGTGGAAGTGCCTAGGTTAAGAAGGTTTTACTTAGCCAGTCAAGCTCTTTAATGTGACCTTAAGATTGCCAAAATGTTGGCTGAGTGGAGACTAAGTATGCTAATTCCTATATAAAAGAACAAAGGGGACATTCAAAATTGTAACAAGTACTATAAAGACATCAAATTACTTAGTCACACCATGAAGTTATGGGAGAAGGTAAATGAGAAGAGAGTGAGAAAGGAGGCTCCCATCTCAGAACTAGTTTGACTTCATACTAGGAATGTTCATGACAGAAGTGTTACATCTTTTAAGAAGATTAATATAATATTATAGGGAAAGATAAAGTAATTTACACTTGATTTTTATTAATTTAGTGAAGGCATATAACTGGGTATATGGGAAATCTTATGAAGGTGTTAGAGGCTAAGGGAGTTTGTTTGTTTTATATACAAGTTATTAGAGATATGTATGAAGGGGTAAAGGCTAGAGCAAAGAAAGTAGGGAGGAGATATAGAAAATTTTTCTATCGATATTGGGATGCACTAAGACTCCTCATCGAGTCCTTTTTTGTTTATAGTGGCGATGGATGAGCTCATCAAGAATATCCAAGGGGATGTGCCTTGGTGTATGTTGTTTGCTGAAGATATTATCTTAGTTGATGAGATGAAAGAGGATGTCAATATCAAGCAAGAACATTGGAGGGATATGTTACATTCAAGGGATTTTAAATTGAGCAGAACTAAGATTGAGAACTTAGAGTGTATCTTTTTGGGCCATAGGGTGGATCCTGATGCAGAGGTAAACATTGGTTCAGAAGATATATCACAGAAAGAGAGTTTTAAGTACCTAGGGTCTATCATTAAAAGCAATGGAGAGATCGATGAAGATATAGTCCAATGTATCAAATCAGAATAACTTAAATGGAGAAGTGCATCAGGAGTTTTGTGTGACAAGAAGATACCACTCAAGCTCAAAAATAATTTCTATCGTTTAACGATTAGGTTGACCATGCTATATGGGGCAGAGTATTGACCCGTAAAAAACTGCATAATCGTAAGCTAATGCTAGAAGAGATAAGGATGTTCTATTGGATGTGTAACCTTACTAGAAGAGATAAAGTCAAGAAAATATTGGTAAGAGACAAATTAAAGGTGGCTAGTATTAATAATAAATTAAGATAGATGAGAATTAAGTGGTTCGAACTTGTTGAAAGGAGATAATCTGACGCTCTAGTGAGAAGATGTGAGAAAATAGTACTTATAAATTGTAAGAGGAAAAAAAAGAGGCCTAAGAAGAACTGGAGAGAAGTGATCAATAATGATATGACTTTGCTAAAACTTATCGAAGACATGATTCGTAATAGAAAACTTTGGCGTATAAGGATATAGATAAAGGATATCATGTAGAGAGGTCTTTATCTTTCTCTCTTAAATCCTTTAAACTTTTTCCTTTGAGTCATTTGTTTTATAGATAACCTTAATATTTTGATTAAGTAGTACTTCTCTCCAAGTTATTTAGATTATGTGGTTTCTTTTTTTTTTAATCTGAGAAGTCCTAAGTAGTTTTTACTTAGTTTAGTTACTTTATTGTAATGGTTGGTGTAATTTATTCTTGTACTTGTCTCTTTTTGTCTTAGCTTGTATATTTATTTACATGTTTTTATCTTGTACTATTAATTTGTACTATGTTCTATATGCATTGTATTACATAATTTTGTATGTTTGATTATACGTATTTATTGATATTTTGTATTATTATTAATTTACACTACATATGGGCCTATCGGAAACAACCTGTCTACCATATAGGGGTAAGATTAGATACTATTGGACTTTTCCAGACCCTAATAGGACTCTCACTAGGTGGTGTTGTTGGTGTTATTATACAACAAATATGTAGTCTACACATAATAGCAAGATAATGAAATCATTATCTCCAAAAATTTTAAAATATGTATCAGGATATGCATTAAGTCTATTGTATTTAAGGCTCATGATTAAGGATTCAAATCTTGTATATCAACACCTCAGCGCTTGTTTAAAACCATATAGAGATTTGTTCAAGCTATAAACTAAGTTCTCTCTTTTTTTCTTCAAAATCTTTTGGGTAGAGTATATAATCTTTTTTCAAGATCATTGAAGGAAAATAATTTTCACATCTAAATATTTTAGATATAAGTAAAAAATACATATAGTACTAAAACTACTTTGATAGTAGTTGTTGAATTATAGGAAAAAATCTAATTAAAGTTAATTCCTTCTTTTTGACAATATCCTTTCATTAATCTTCCATAATATTGCTCCATTTGATCTTTACCATTTAACTTGAGCTTAAAGGACCATTTATTATCAATTGACTTCCTTCCTTATAGTAATAATGTAAGTTATCAAATTCCATTTTTATAAAAAGCCTCAATTTCTTCCCTCATTATTACCATCCACTAAGAAGCATTTGGATTACTAAGTCCACTGTTAAAAAGATCGTGTGCTATATCCCTCCATTACATAATTTGAGTGCTGATTTAGTGACTTTTTACATGATCTGTTCAATGATCTTTTGAAATGTCAAACTCAAGCAGTTCTTGAACTTCTTGCTATTATATTGCTTCAAGAAAAGTTCAAAATTCCTTTTACACTTGTATATCAATATCTAAACTTCTTTATGAAGTGTTTTGAGTTTTTCTTCCCTTTTTAATTCATTTTTTTAATAAAGGTTACATCCATGTTGGCAATAATCTTGTGGGAAATGGGATCCTACAGATGATAACCCTTAACTCCATCACTATATCCTAAAGATAAATATACCATAGATTATAGATCTAGTTTCGTGATTTCATTGTCATTGTACATCAAAAAAACAAGACTTCCAAATATATAAAAGTTTATAGTAATCTACTGGCTTTTTACTCCATATTTATCAGTTTCTTCAATTCAATTATAGTTGATGAAATTTGATTCACCGTAAATCATATGATATTCACTACTTCAACCCAAAAAGGCCTTATCTAAATTTGTAACTCTCAACATTGCTTTTTTTTTTCTAGTAGAGTTTTGTTCATTTACTCTATCATTTTATTTTCTTAAGGAGTATATGTAATAGTGAACTATTTTGATGCGCTCTTATTTAAAGAATAAATCAAATTTATTGCCAATATATTATCCTATATTTTTCATCCTTTATCACTTAACTTTATTAACAAATCAAGTTCAATGTGTACTTTGAAAACTTTGAAGAATGAGAACATATATGCTTTCCTTTTGATATGTTACATCTAATACCTACTCAAATAATAATCAATAAAAGAGAAAAATACTTTTTTTCTCATAAGGATTAAACTAGTGGTTGCCGTACATCAGACTAAAATAATTAAAAAAAACATTGCTTCTTGAATTTGATTTATTAAAGTTTACATTGTGTTGTTTACTTGTAATACAATGCTCACAAAAGATAATGATACCTCTGTGAGCCTAAGGAGTAGCTTTTTTTTTTCCCAAGTAAGCATCTTCATTCCTTGTTTAGACATATGTTTAAGGTTTTTATACCATAATATTGGAAATCTTTCACTTAGATTGTTTGAAGCGACTAATACTTACGCTTCTAATAATGTATCTCCCTTTAATTTATATAAGTTTTCATTTATCTTTCCTCCCTTATTAGGTATAAAGGGCCCTTGAATTATCTTTAAAATCCTCTTGACAATTTCTATTTTGCATTTGATATCATCTAGTTTTCCTAAAGACAATAAAATCTTCTTCAAGCTCGATTTGTACTTCTTAAAGAGTATAAGTTATGCATCCATACATTTTTAGTTTGATAGTACTTATGCTAACAACCTTTAAAGGATAATTGTCACAATTGTACACAAATCCTTTTGAGATGGGTTTATAATGATAGAACCATTCTTTTGTAAAGATAAGAAGAAAAGTAATTCTGGAGTCTAAAAGCCACACAATAAGTAGTGACTCCCTGCTTTTAATTGTTGTTGGTGCTTTATAATATAGAGCATTATTATCATCTAAAGTACTTACAAAATTTCCTCGAGGATTCAAATGTTTCTGATTTAAATTTCAACAATCTTTTTTAGTTGACCTTTTTTACCATAATTGTAGCATTTGAAATCCTCTTACTTTTGTTATTTTGATCTACCGTAGTTTTGGCTCCCACGTGAACTATGTTCCACTGATCTTTCTCTTATCATTGTTAAAAATTCAACTTATTATGAACTAGACTACCCGTCTTCTTTATTCTTACACCAACTTTCTTCCTCCAAAATCATAGTAGCAACATCATCAAAGACTAGGTAGTTTATAAGAAGATTATTGGTTAAGTCTTTGATAGTTTATAAGAAGATTATTGGTTAAATTAATGATGATTTTATTATACAAATCAAGTAGATTTTGAAAACGAAGTTTGACACATTTATGTGACTCTATTATATATTGCAAATCTTCATCTAGCTTTAGCTTATGAAGTTTTATTTAACCTAAAGAAGAAGAAAACAAAAAAGAAGAAGAAAACAATAACGTGAATGCAAATCTTTTATGTTCTTCTCACATTTTGATCTATTCCTATAATTTGTTA
>JAOSBN010000178.1:6329726-6356692 GCA_027563595.1 Erythroxylum suave | reverse complement strand
AAGAAGAAGAAAACAATAACGTGAATGCAAATCTTTTATGTTCTTCTCACATTTTGATCTATTCCTATAATTTGTTAAGTAATTAAATTTAAAACATATATTACTTTATACAAAATATTTCATTATAAAGATCTCATTGACATCTTCAAAATGACACTAATATTGAATATATTATTAAATTTATTTTTAATATTTATTTATAAGTGTTATAAATTCATTAATAAAATATTTTAATAATAAAATGTAAATTCATTAATGCACATTTTGGTTTGCCAGGTTAAATGATGACATTAATGTATTGGAGACATCTCACTTGTTCGCAAACCTTGTCAAAAGAAAAGTGTACAATACTGGATATTATTTAATTGATGGTATTTATCTAAAATGCTAGTACAAACCAGTCACGATCCTCGACGCCCTAAAAAGAAGTTATTCGCGAAGATGTAACAAGCATTTCAGAAGGATGTTGAGCGTACATTTGGAGTTCTCTAATCATGATTTGCAATTATCAAGGAATCGACACGTTTTTGGAAAAAATCCATATTACATATGATATTATGTCAGCATGCATTATAATACATAATATGATCATTGAGAATGAGCGTGATACCTAAGTGGCTATACAAGATTGGAGGAAAATGCCAGCTCCTGAAATTAATACAAATAGAGATGATACAGTTAGATTTCAAGAATTTTTTGCTTGACATAAGTAAATTAAAGATAAAGAAGCTCATTATGAACTTCATAATGCACTGATTGAATATTTGTTCGAACAATATGATAATTCAGAGGATTAGAGGTAATGTGTAATAAAAATATTATATTTATCTAGTTATTAATTTGATGTAGAGTGGTTAGAGTGCTAAAAATTTGGTGTAAAAAGATTCTTATTCCTTTTTACACCTAATCTAGTGTAAAATTTTAGTGTAATCGTTGGAGATGGCCTTAAGGTATGGAATCATATTTTTCGTCACTAGTCATTGCCCATCCTCCCTCCTTCCTAACAAACAAACCTCCTTCTCTGACCACCTCCCTCTAGCTAGCAAACCACCAAAAAATAACTGTCTTCCACCTTCCCAAACTCGATTTAGGGTCACAGTATTCTCCCTCTTCCTCCTATTATGTCTAATATTGATCCAAACCATTCTCCAGATGTTCCTTCTATGCCACAAGCACCACTATTATCCTCTACTTCTCACTTTCATCTTTCATCCGCTCATAATATCTGCCTTTGGATCCTACTTTCTCTATTCTCATTTCCTTTAATCCTACTCCTCCCCCTCAGTCCCATCATATACTTCTAATTATTCCAACTTCGGAATAAATGACTGCATCCAAATCCTCATCTAACCCCTTTTTCTCTAAAGACCCCTCTTTCACCATAAAACTTTCCCCACTACTTCCTCCTCCAAAGCCTGGAATTTAATAGTTAGTGCCAATCCTATACCTAATACTTAAGACATAACAACAAAACCTTTGGTAAACAAGCTCCCTATAAAACTATAATTTATAAATTTACCTGCATCTCCCCCCAACACCTCAAAGTAACAGCCAAATCATAATTCTACTACCTCCCCTTCTCAGAAACAAGTTGGAGTGAACTCTGGAAAACCTCCACTTAATGCAATACTCTTTATCAATCTCCCTTCCCACCCTCTCACAAAACTAACAACCTCCAATGAAGTAAATATAAAGGAACCAGACTTGTAGAAAAGCAAGAACATGAATTAGAGAAAAAAGAACTAAATGTAGCACATAATTCCAAGAGAAAATCCAACAAAAAGAAAAAAAGTAAGGGCTTGATAAGCCCTTCCATGTTGTGATTATAGCCTGGAATGTAAGCGGTTTGAACCGTCCCAAAAATAGCAAGCATTGAAAGACTACATCAATCAAAAAATCCATTTTTGTTAGGTTTACTGGAAACAAAAATTGAACCAGCCCTAAATAAAGGATTGTGGTTTCTAGAGAAAGGTGGAGTACAATTTCAAATCATGCTTATTATAGGTCATTAAGAATTTTACTATGCTACAAACCAAAAGAAATTTAGATTCTTAACACAAAACAATCAGATTAGCTTTTGCATATGGAGGTGTTTCCATACTTGCTTCTGGAGAACATCTAAGTAACATTTTTCTATGCTGCTTACTATATCTTTTAAAGGAACAAGCTATATAAAGATACAGAAGAGCTAGTAAGGGGCCATGGATTGTACTAGGGAATTTTAACCGCATCCTCCATTCCTATCAAACTGAAAGACCAAGTAGCAAAGTAGGGACAACAGATGAGGAATTAAGAGGTTGTCTCAGCAGAAAACAATTCCACATTGTTGGATTTGTCATTTAGAGGAAATATAATTCCTTAGTCTAATAGACAAGAGGGGCACTACCATATAAGGAAAAAGCTGGATAGCAGGCTAGGAAATTCGGAATGGATGAAAAAATTTTAGAACAAGGGAGCCTAGGTTGCCATTCCTATGATCTTAAACCATTCTTCATTAGAGATAGAAATGCTAAGAACCTCATTTAAGTTCTTTGTTAAGATGCATGTTATGTATCTTATTATTAATTTTGACATTATTTGGTATTTGAATTTGATTAGTTTCAAAATCCTAATTGAGATGGGATTTGATAATGGTTATCTTCTGTTTAATTTGATTATAGGCTATCTTGGATAAGATTGGTAGCTGATTAAATGGAGAAAGAAATGTATCTAGTGAAAACTCCTTGAGTATTACGTGAAAATATAGTTGAATGGGTCTTCTACCAAAACACTTCTTCTTGGTCTTGTGTTGTTGATATTTTTGGGGTTGCAACTATGCTTTTGTTTTTTTCCTTACATGAATCATCTGAGCAATTTTAATCCATACTTCAACATCATTCAAGTTACATTGGCTGGTTGAGTCTTTGGCTGTTGGTCTTCCTTGTGCAGTTGTCGTTGATGCTTTTCTAGTTATTGTGTTTGTCTTCTGATGTGACTAGTTTTAGGGTAGTATGTCATTGATGTGCTCACAGTTGGGTCTTTTCGTGATTCCCTTTTTGGGTGTGTCATTGATGTGCTTCACAGCTAGGTCTTCTTTTGATTTGCATTATTGATGGATTTTTTACTGAGAGCTCTTAGATTTATGGTTGTAGATTGGGTTGGAGTGTAGCATTGTTGATTTTATATTTATAATTAATCCATCCTATTGTTGTTTTTCTCTCAAGGATCACGTTTATGTAGGCTGAAGGATATCATAAGTAATCTAGAGATTGTATGGGCGTGACTCTTGTGTTTATTGTTTTTGTTGGCCGCATGATTTTTGGGAATTTCAGTTGCGAGTTTTCAGCTTTGTGATTGTCAAGTGGATGGAAGGACTGACGTGTTGATTTTAAGTTGATGAGAATTCTATCTTGGTTCTGCGGCTTTTATTAATTGATTGGTTGTGGGTGACTTACGATTGCTAAAGGTTGGTTGTTGGCTGCATTATTAATGTGCTTACTGCCCTTTGAGTTGATACTAGAATTTGCGTGAATCAACCCATAGTGTGTGGTGACAATTTTCAAATCTATTTTAGTGGACCTGAACTTATCGAGAAGTTGTTCTTCTTTTCTTTCTCAAGTGTTTTCATTTATGTTGAATTTTGTTTAATCACTTGAGTTGTTTATTTTTTTTTGTTATCATTAAACATTATTTGAGAAAATCCTCTATTGTGGTTAGTATGAAGCAGTATTATTGGGTGTGAAATTCTTTCACAGGATGTGAAGACAAAGGATAATGTCAAGGATTGAGTGATATCAGCTCAGTAAATCCTTTTATTAAACTATCTTTGTTAGTGAAAGAATTAAGTGGGGTGAGGGCCCTGTCGATGTAAGCGTGCCGAAATACGTTAACAAATTTTTATGTTGATTTATATTTTTACGTTTAATTGTTTTTTTTGTTTCTGTTTATGCTAGAAATAGCTGCAAAAAAATTTGAAAGTTTGCGAAACAATTACAACCTACAGTTTTTCAATTGGTATCAGAGCAAGGTCATCAAATCAGAACTTGGCAGATCCATATTTTGCAATTATGGCTATAAGAGAAGGGGCATCAATCATCAGACCATCATTATTAGATGGTTCAAATTATCTTGCATGAAAATCACGGATGGGAGTATTCATTCAAGCATAAGGAACAAAAGCATGCAACTTAGTTTTAAATGGCTGGATACATGTTGTGACAACTGATGAAAATGGAGAAGTAGTGCTTAAAGATGCATCTGAGTGGACAAGGGCTAAAGAAGAGAGAGCGTTTGGAAATTCTCAAGCCCTACATGCCATCTTTAGTGTAGTTGATGAAGGTCGCTTTGCTATGATATTAGCTTGTGAATCAGTGAAAGAAGCATCGGACACCTTGCAAACTATACATGAAGGATCAAAATCTATAATAGCCTCAAAACTTCAAATGTTGGTTGTGAGATTTGAAAAGCTGAAGATGCATGAGGGTGAAACCATTGGAGACTTCCATGAGAGACTGCGTGACATGACAAACCAAGTACCTCAACTTGGGAAGAAGTACTCTAATCTGAATTTGGTTAAGAAGACATTGAGATCTTTGCCTCTGAGGTTCATAACAAAAATTTTAGCCATCGAAGAAGCTTATGATATCATTGAATTGTCTTTGGATAAGGAAATTAGGATTCTTACCAACTTTGGGATGAATTTGTTAAGGGATAATGTAACATTATAAACACCAACCATATATATACAATATCAAAAACAAATCAGAGTCTACAACTCTGTTTACAAAATATACTATGTAATTGAGGAACTATACAAAAATCTATCTATCACTTCAGTCTTAGCTGATTGACCTTTGAGCCATTTCTTCTATCCAAAACATAAGAACTACTTTTCTTCTAGAACTGTTTAGCAACTAAGTCACCTCTCTCGTACCTGAAAAGTCAACATTGCAATTTTGGTGAGCTTTGTAAACTCAGTGAGCTACCCATCATCGATGGCTCACATATAACACATAACACATAATTTATATTCAATTCATATAACCACATAATTCACATCACATCATTAATCATCATGGTCAATCAAAGACAATTTTGTTCATTTATTTCATATTTCGCATTCAGAATAATTCATACACTCAAATTGATCATTCATATAACGCATATCAAATTGTATGTGCAATGCTTATGAGACTCACTTTCAATTATTACATTGTTATGACCGAGTGCCTTTTTCACTATCCCGTATCCATTGTGGACACCAGACTTATTAATAACTATCTCTTATCTGTTGGGAATATATGACTCATTATATATAGTGAGCCAGAGGCTCTTACCACATTCTGAGCTTTAAGCTCTTTTTCACTAGCAACCCTGGTCACAACTGCTTTTATCTTTTCATGTATATCATGTAATGAGATGCATCACATGCATTCAATCAATCACTTGTGTTTAAGCTCTTTTTCACTGGCAACCCTGGTCACAACTGCTTTCATCTTTTCATGCATATCATGTAATGAGAAGCATCACATGCATTCAATCAATCACTTGTGTTTAATTCTGGCATTCAACAATAGTGTTTAATACACTTATTTTTTACGAATTCACATACAATGAGCACTTTCAATATGTTTTTCATGCATCAAACGCCTTGGATATTCAATTTCTGGAATAAACATATTCACATCACATAATAATTCAATACATAATTTAAATAAACAATAAATCAGTGTGAGACCATCTAGGTTACTCATATTTTGCTCCAAATAGCTATTGCCTCGATGTCTCGACAATGTCTAGATGCGGTCGCTCTATTTGCTCTTCTATATAATGCAAAACACATTTACACACATTATAACTTTGCACAATTACTTAAGTACTCATTTATGCACACATATATATAGGTTATATGCAATGCATGCTCAATGACAATCCTAGGTATATTTCCTTAATTAATATCTCAATATCATTCATACGTCATGACTCAAATATGTCTAAGTTGAACTTAGGTTTACACCTTATTTGTACAAGATTATTCTAAGTTCATCATTCAATTATTCACTAAGGTTATTCTAACACTAAAAGATCATAAAGTATCCAATTTATCATCCAATTTTATTTAATACACATCATTTATCTTCTTTGAATCACATTAGCCTTCATAGCTCACTTTCGTCGCCACAACATCTCTCATTTTCCAGATTTGAATGCTTAATATACAATAATTCATTCTTAGGTTATATCCTCAATCATCGCCCTAAACATATCACTTATTTAATCACTTAATCCAAGCATCATTCTAGGTTCAATTTAAGCTTCATTCAAGCCTAAGTGCATAATAGGAAAGCACCTAACCATTTGTTGTTTCTAAACACACATAAAAGAAGCATATTTCACTTATAGACCATTCCCATGATCGTAAACATATTCCTATGATCGTGGGTTGCTTCCATCTGAAAATCCCAGCCAAGTTCTTCCCATTTTCTAGCTTTTTCATCTCCTTCAAGTTACATCTAATGTATCTTATGCTTAGTCTATCATTGCTAGCCTATTTCCTCATTATTTCTACTTCATTCTTACCTCCATTTCAGCTCATTATCAGTCACAAGCAAATTATACTCTATGGTTGAACATGAACACCAAAAACAAAACATTCATCATCAATTTTTTGCACTTATATTACTCTATTATCACCTTCATCGTATTTCTAAACTATCACCTTAATTCATTTCATTTTAAGACTCCAAATTACTCCTTTTCTTTAGCTTTAAACTCATTTTAACTCATCTCCATAGCAACTAAAGAAATCCATGCTATTATACAAATAAAACATAAAATGAAAACATCCATTTATCTATCAAAATTTCTGCACTTTTTTTACACCATTTTGGTGATCTTTCTATCTCAAAAACATCCTTATAACAACTTATGAAATATTAATCATCATGTACACAAAATCAGTACATCAATGTGTTCGTTTCTTCAACCACGTTCCAACATATATTGATCACCATTTTATGCTCATTTGACCTCTAACTATCATCATACATGTTTCATTCAACAAATCATAAAGAACAATATGCTACTTACTTGTTTTAGCTTCAAGATCTTCAAATCACACTTAACCCTAGCTTCCCAACATCATGCAATCATCATCATTCAAAGGTGGTAGGGTTAGGTCTTTCAGTAATAAGATGGAGAAGATGACAAAAATGGAAGGAGCAAGTGAAAGGTGAGAGCAAGATTCAATGTTAAGAGGTAGAAGAGAGTGTCGTAGATTAAGAAAATTGAAGAAGATAAAGAAGAGAGATTAACAAAGATGAGAGCAATGAATAAAGTGAAAGATAAATTAAAATGAAGGTGGTCTTTCATTATTGAGAAATATCGTGGGTTAAGACATGGCATGGCAAGTGAAACTTGTCACTTGCCATATGTCCATTTTCTATAGGTTTCACTTGGTCCTCTTTATTAACTAGTCCATTTATCTCCAATTTCTAATCCAATTGTCTCCTAATTTTGTATGGCATTTGTCATTAAATCCTAATATTACATATCAATTGTTTCTATTATCACTCATCACTTATTTCTACTATCATTTCTCAATTGTCTTGCCACTTGGCATTTTTCCTAGTCTAAAATTTAGGAAATTTCAGAAAATTTCCTAAAATTTCACCAAAAATTCTAGATCAATATTTATACTTACCAAGTCAAATTTCAAGACATATAATCTACAATTCACATCATAATCACATTAAAATCATTTATATCCGAAAATGTCAAATGAGTGCATGTACAATCACTATAACACGTGCAAAAATTAATATTCACATATGTGTGTATGCTATATTATGCATGAGCATGAAATGCACTTTCTAACTTCTCAATAATGTCTCTTATATACAATATTCCGGGATCCTAAGCCTTAGCATGGGAAAACAGGATGTTACAAATAATCGAGAGAAGAGCAAAGGATTAGCATTGCAAGCCGAGATTGGTAAAGTTGTGAATGACTTCAAAGATGAATCTGATGAGAATGAGGATATGGAGTTATTGACAAGAAATTTCAGCAAGTGGTTAAAGAAAGTGAAGAAGGATAGATATAGTTTAGGTAAAACAGTGGGAGTTCATTGAACAACAGCTTCAAACAATAAGCTAAAACTCAAAAGGGTGAAAGAAAACTGAAGAAAATTTAATATCATAAGTGTCAAGCTTTAGACATTTGCAAGCAAAATGTACTAACACCTTGAAGAAGAGAAAAGGGAAGTCCTATACAAGCACTTAGAGTGAGAATGAATCCAGAAGTGAGTATGTTAGTGAAGGATAAGTTATGAATAGTGCTGCATTAGTTACTTTATACAACAAAAGTCTATGCTTAATAGCAACCAAGAAGGAAGTAATCAATGACAAAAACGTAAGTAAATAAGAAAATTCTAGAAAAACGTAGATGAATCAACTCAAAGCTCAATCTCAGATTATGATAGTGATGAAAGCGTTTCAGCTGACAAAAAGGAGAATATTTATGAAGCTTATGAATTAATGTATGCAAAATGGGTGCAAACATGCAAGAAAAATGAAAAGCTAAAGAAGGAAAAGCTCTCCAGGAAGAACATTGTTCAAGATTTAGAGAAGAAATTGTTGTTTACTATAAATGAGCTTGATGAAACAAAATTAAAGCTAGTCAGTACGGAAAAGGGAATAAGAATGTTAAATGGAGGTACAGAAAAGCTAGAAAATTTGTTGGAAATTAGTAAGACTAAAGGAGACCTTCAAGGCATTGGCTATAAAGTTGACTGTTCTAAGTCTAATGACCAGAAAAGTGGTGCAACTACATCTGTCCAAGGAGAAATCTCAAAGTAAAATTGGAGGTTCGTA
This sequence comes from Erythroxylum suave, assembly GCA_027563595.1. Lineage (NCBI taxonomy): Eukaryota > Viridiplantae > Streptophyta > Magnoliopsida > Malpighiales > Erythroxylaceae > Erythroxylum > Erythroxylum suave. The sequence continues at coordinate 6,347,842 of JAOSBN010000178.1, read as the reverse complement.
CCAACATGCCACTTTTGTGGAGTTATTGAGCACATAAGGCCGAAATGTTACAAATTGTTGCAAATGATGTTTTAAAGGGGTCAAAACTGAAAATCTAGACATTCTCTACTAAATTTCCAAAAACAACCTATATTACCAAAACATACTTGGGTTAGAAAGGGTCAATTATAAGCACAAAGATGTTGTAAGGAAGAACAAGAAATTGTCTAAATTCATAATTAGTTGTTGCTTTTGAAGAAATTGTTCAGACTAAGGATAAGTCAGTTGCTTCAAATGAAAAAATCAACCAAACAGTTGATGACCGAGATAATGTGACAAGGAATAAACCCAGGTTGGAGTTTCTTCGAGGGGCATAAGGACTGTGTGCTTTACATTTTTGAAGTATAGTTTCATGTTTTTTTTTTAAAAAGAGGTTTAAAGGAGTTATCATTTAGGCTTTCTGAGTTTTTATTTATGGGTTTTCTAAGGTTTAGTTGATTGATGTGTACATGAGGATTTGCTTGACGATTTGTGAATTTTGCTTTTGGATTTTGATTTACGAAGTTATGTCAAGAATATGTTAGTGCTTAATTAGAGACCTATAGGAAGATTCGACCTTTCTATGATTCAAAATTTGCAAGTTTTATCTTGGTTTCTCTCTATATTATGAGTTGTGATTAAGTTTGATTATAGTTAGTTGAATGCATTTTGGAGGTTTATAAATTTGATTAGTCTTATGAAGATGGAATTAAAGTGAGCAATGATATCTTGACATATGTATTAATTGGTAGTAAATTGTCATCTTGGATTTCTGCCATTGCACTACGTGCTTATGATTCTTCTGTTACACGTACTACTGATTTTTATGCTTCTTTATTCACTGAGATTGATCATTCTTCATTTTGACATTGTTTTATCCCAAGGGGGTGGTATCATATTGTTTTTGGTGAATGTTTCATTTAGGGGGATATTTCAAGATTTTTTTGGGCATCTTTTTGTCTTAAGGGGGAGAAATTTGGATGATTGGATTATTGTTTCTTTGAATGTTTCTTAAACTTAACTAACTTAATGTTATGTGAACTTGAAAGTCATTTGGAAGTTATTCAGAATTAAGGGGGAGTCCTTATGGTTTGTGAATTCAATGGTATACGTCTAATTATCTCCTTTTAGGGGGAGCTTTAACAATATAACAAGTAATGCCAAAAAGGGGAGATTGTTAAGATACATATTATGTATCTTTTTATTAATTTTGACATTATTTGGTATTTGGATTTGATTAGTTTCAAATCCTAATTGAGATGACATTTGATAATGGTTATCTTCTATTTAATTTGATTATAGACTATCTTGGATAAAATTGGTAGCTGATTGAATGGAGAAAGAAATCTATCTAGTGAAAACGTCTCAAGTATTATGTGAAAATATAGTTGAATAAAGACTAAAACACTTCTTCTTAGTCTTGTGTTATTGATGTTTTTGGTTACAGTTGTGTTTTTGTTTTTTACCTTGCGTGAATTAACTTGGTAATTTTAATTTATACTTCAACGTCATTCAAGTTACATTGTCTGGTTGAGTATTTGGCCAGCCGTGTGTCTTCCTTGTGTAGTTATCGTTGATGTTTTTCTAACTGCCATGTATGTCTTCAGCTGTGACTGGTTTTAGGTTGTTGTGTCGTTGATATCTTCACAGCTGGGTCTTGCCGTGATTGGGTATGTTGTTGATGTGCTTCATAGCCGGGTCTTATTTTGTTTTGCATTATTGATGGATTTTCTACTAAGAGCTCTTAGATTTGTGGTTGTCGATTGGATTGGAGTGCAGCACTACTGATTTTATGTTTATAATTAATCCATCTTATTGCTGGTTTTTCTGTCAAGGATCACGTTTATGTGGGCTGAAGGGCATTGTGAGTAATCCAAAGATTGTACGTGTGTAACTCCTGCATTTTTCTATTTTTGTTGGCCACACGATTTTTGGGAATTCTAGCTATGAGTTTTCAGCTTTGTGATTGTCAAGTGGATGGAAGGACTAATTTGCTGATTTTATGTTGATGAGAATTTCATCTTGGTGCTACGATTTTTATTAATTGATTGGTTATAGGTGACTCAAGGCTGTCTCAGCGGATTAGCCAGATGGAACAATCTTTAATCTAAGTCTCAAGATTATAATGGATTAAAGCTCCTTTTAGATACCTGGTGTTACCAATATCTACTTCAAGATTCTCCCATCAAGACTGTAAACCAATCTATGATACTATTTTGAGTGGAACATGAAGTTGGATCTCTAAATAAATTTCCTATATTGGAATAATTCAACTAATAAACTCTATACTTAATAAAAAGCATGTACGTTGGAGCTCTTATGTTGCTTTGTCAATTAAAAAAAAGATACATAGAGGATCTTTAGGAATTTCCTATGGAATGGAAAGGGGAGAACAAAGGTAACTTTAAGGTAAAATAGAAAGACATTTGCAAGCCTAAAACGATTGCCTAAGTCTTCATATAGGTATGTACGTCTCAGGGTTGCTTAAAACATCTTCAAGTTCTTACACGTTTCCAGTGAGTTACAATTTCCCATACACGATCGTGTAAGTCACAATAACTCCATTTCTTCCATTCTTTGTCTTTTCTTCACCTTAATTCATCTGCTTCTTACTCTTTAAGGGAAAATAAGATTAATTATCGATAGAACGAAATCAAGGATGCTGATTTAACTCATTTTGGTTTTTATTTCTCCAAGTTGTACCTGAAGAAAATATGAAAAAAATAAGTATCTGAAACACAATAAATTATGAATCACTAAGCATTAAGGACTGTACATATAATTAATCAAGCACATATTAAATTCCCCAACAATTAATTTTTAAACTTCCTTAGGTAAAACTAAAAATCAAAACACTTCCTCTTTAACCATATTTTATAAAACAGACAATCACAAGAAAAAGGAATAACTTTTAATACATGACACAAATTTATTATTCAATGTTTTTACTTATGATCAGTCAATAACCATTCCGTTAAAAAGCTGAACAATCTAGGTGTAGACTTTGACAAGTTATGTTTAAAAGAAAGATCAATCTATATGTACATTCAAACACCTTTTATGATTAAAACATTCCATAACTTTGTATATCACTTCAGTTCTCCATCATTAAAGATTCATATGTATAACACAAATCACAAGACTTTTTAAAATTGTAATCCAAACGTTAAGAAAAGAAATATTTATGTAATTCAAAAGCCATTAAAATTAGTATAGTAAGAAGAATACTCGATCAATTATTGAGTGCAAAAATTAACATCTAATAAAAAATATGTAACATTAGCTATGATGAGTGAAAAAATTATGTTCCATAGCATAGATTCAAGCCTTCACTCCCCAAGCCATATAAAGCATAAAGAATTAGAAGAAATTACCTATATCAATAATAATGAGCAATTTAATATAGCCATAAGGAGTGATCCTTCAAAGCAAATTCTCCCTTATCTACAATATAATCAAGTTACTCATTTCAAACAACTTTAGACTAACATGAATTACTTTCCAAAACAAATGATTTTCCCTCTCGATAATCTAAGCAACAACCATATAAGTTTAGGTCATTTAACCTATATAATGTTATCACTAATGATGCACAACCATTAGTTTACCATAAATGAATTAGCTTTACAATGATTACATATTACAATCCAAATTTTAGCAATGAATCCATACATGAATAATCTAGTAGGACTATCTAAATCATTCATACATAAATCCAAAACATAACAAATAGAATAACATAGTCAATATAAAAATAGAGTTAAGAACAACATCATTAGATTAATCAATGCCTATACATGTTCGTGGGCTTTAGTATCCCTTCAAATTGGAAAGATGAAGTTTAGCTCCTTGTAGTTCTCAAAAGCGAATGGATTTTGCCTCCTTTTAAGCTTATAATCTCTTTACAACCTTTGTGGCCTCTTAAATGCCATTTTATAGTACAAAATTAGGGGTGTGTGATTATAAACAATTAGCTACATAAGTGTATGAGTGATCGCGTATGTTAATTTGGTAGAAATCTTAAAAGTTCCATAGTCCCAGAGAGATACATGAACAACATATATAGTCATATAGGCCTTAAGGTTGCTTGAATAATGTCTTCAAGTTCATACACATTTTTAGCGAGTTACTCATTCCCACATACGGCTATGCAAGTCATAATAACTCCATTTCTTCTATTCTATGTCCTATCTTTACCTTAATTCATCTCCTTCTTGCTCCACAAAAACAAATAGGATCAAACATCAATAAAACGATACCAAGTATGTAAATTTACCTCATTTAGGTTCTTGTTCCTCTAACTTATACCTAAAGCAAAATATGAACCAAAATAAGTTTCTTAAGCGCAACATAATATTAATCACTAAGCATTAAGTAGTAACTATATAATCAATCAAGCACTTATCAATCACACTTGTATCCTATACAACCTACAATTGAAAAACAAGGAGCACATGTTCTTCACTTGTGACTACTCCTCAATCCTATGGAGAAAGTTACTACAGAAACTCAATCTTCAATTCATCCTTACCATAATGTTGAATATCATTGATTGGTAAAGAATTTGCAACTACGCAATTCGAATGAATATACCATAGTCAAGTTGATCATTAAACTAATCATCTATGAAATTTGGAGGGAAAGAAATCTCCAAAAAATTTTAGAACGTGAAGTAGGAGGCTAGGTCATTAAAACATTACATTATTCGCACCTTGAGATGGATTATCCTAACTAAGAAACTACCCATAAACTATTTTCCCTCATCTTAGACAAATTGGGACCTTACCTAACATAAGGTCCATAAGGAGCTATATAGGAGAAACATGCATCGATACAGTATAAAGGGCACCACAGATAGAGGGAAAAATAAAAAGAATATTACATGGTATCATTGGAAAAAGAAAACACGAAGAGAACTAATGAAGAATAGGAATCTCACATATGTCTGGCCTTGATGGTCGATGAATAGGTAAATTGAAGAACCCCCCCCCCCGGATCAATCTTTGACTGCAAAGAAACATTTTTAGAAGTAGGACAAAAATAAGAAGACTAAGAAGAAGGAAGATACCTAATCTCAATCGTAACAACATTGTGATTGACTTCCAACTGTAAAATAAAAATGATTAAAAATAGAGAGTATGCAGAAGAAATAGAGCAGCTAATAAAAAAATACTCAATTTGCTTTGGCTTGGAACAAAATTAGATTTTGGAGAGAAAAAGAGCGTAGAATAGTTGGTTATAGAAGTAAAATGGGACACCTGTCAAAAAAAAAGAGTTACTGTAGCAAGATAAATATAAGGGCACATTTAACAAAGAAATATTCTTAGCTTTTACCTTTTGTTTTGCCCCTAATATTTACCACCTTCTATAAATAGTTCACCCTCCAGCTGTTATACAGAACTTGCTACATACAACATTGGTTTAGTAAGGTAACTCTACCTTAATGGAAATGGAATTTTAATTTTCAAAGAAAAAAGGTTTCCATTATTTAATCATATATTACCTTATACTAAGGATGAATGAATACATCTAGGTGTTCATGGCTTTAATTTTGTAGCTTTCCTATCTAACAAGATTTAGTAGCTATAGATTTGTGCATTGTGTAATTTTTAATTTAATTCTAACTTTAACTTATGAATCCAAAAGTAGTTACAGTGCCAATACTTAATTTCTATAAGAAATATAATGCAATTTCATAAAGTTCTTTAGTGCAATTTCTTAGATGTGTTTCCTAGTTCCTATATAACTTGGTGAAAATAAATGAAAAGTGCTATTCATATTGTCTTTGAAATAGAAATTAAGGTAATTTGATTTTGTTGTAGTTTTTCCTTTATTTGATTGTATCATATGAGTGTGAATTTTGACAATTAAATGAATATGAAGTTGTGATGTGCTCACCAATAGCCAAGATCAGGGTTCCTAATATGTTTACTTTTTTTTTCAATTTAGAATAAGAAAAATGCAAAATCGTCTAGTATTACAATGAATAAGATTGAAGACCACTGACATGATTATAATTGTGAATTGATAACACCTATAAGGACTTAGACCAAGTTCATCCCAAGAAGAAGATTTTATGGATATGCTCAATTTTAAATAAAAATTATTTTATTAAATATTTAAATTGGATTTTGTCATAGTGGGTTATTAAGTTTTCTTATACACATTATTTGTAGAGCAATGAATATATGATTACTTTGTATAGTAAGACAAAAAATTCATAATAAGTAGTATAAATGTCATAAGTGGGCTTTGAGAAATCAACAACAAATTAAACAAATAACAAGGTTATTTATTATTATGGAAGCTATTGAATTGTAGTTAGTCCATTTTTATTATTTCTTTTGGATGTAATTTGGTAATTTACTTATAAAATATTTGTACTTTAAAATTAAGAATATGATGTTTTTCTATGTTTGAGCAACCCTAAACTTTATTGTACTTTGTGGCCATTTTGTAACGATAGATTTAAAACAGTGTTATGTTCAAATATATACCATGTTCATGAATTAGTATCATCTTATTTGGATTTTTTCAACTTATTCCTTTTTTTTTCTAGAATGAAAATATGCTTTCATGCAATCTCAAGGCTTCTGTAATCAAATAATTCCTATAAATCTTATCAATTAAACCATATATAAAATTTCAATTAATCGTAGGAAGATTTCATAATTCAAAGAGTACAACATATATAAAAACCAAAATTTTGTACATTCAAAGATGACTATAAAAATTTAATCAAACTCAACTGCAAACAAAATTAATGATGCAAACAAAATTAATGATCTAAAAGAGATAGTACATATAAAAACAATAATTCATCATCTAAAATGGCATCATATACAAAAGTAGCTATCAAGAATGAGTACTACATACAAAAAGTAGCTACCCATAATGTACAATATATATAAAAAGTGGCTATCTATGATATGCAACATATACAAATAAAAACAATTAGTTTGTTCTTCTCTTTTGTCTATATGATTGTTCTTATGTCAGTTGGCTTTTTTGGCTTTATCAAACGTTATTATGTATTCTATTAAAACATGGCCTTGTATTATGGCCATATTGCTTGCACTTTTTATATAACATTTTAAGTCCTTTCTGCGTAGTAGAAAGAACTTGTGTTATGTCCTTATATTATGGTCATATTATTTGTACTTTTTACATAACATCTTGAACTCTGTTTCCCTACTCAAAGAAATCAACAAGGCCTTCCTTTGCCTAGTTCTCAAAATTCCTAACCCTTCTTTCTTTTAAGATTTTAACCCATTATTGTAATATCCTCTATAAGATTATCTCTAAAATCCTAGCCTAAAGAATCAATCCTTAATGAAATCTCAAATCAAACTTTCTCAGTTTCGTCTTATTATAAGTAGAAGCGTTGGAGCTGACACGTTAGTTCATAGAAAATTCTCAGAATACCATAGCAACAAGATCATAAGGAGTTATGCCATAAAGACAAACTTTTCTAAGACTTTTGACTCAATCAATTGGACCTTTCTACTCCATACACTCCAGGTTTTTAGTTTCCCCTAGATTCACTAACTAGATTTATCAATATATAAGACCCCCATCATATAACGAAATCGTCAATGGTGAAGCCACACCTACCTTTAAAGGAGCAAAAGGGTAAGACAAGGAGATCTTCTATCTTTTTACATTTTTGCTTTAGCAATAGAGGTGCTTATAAGGATGATTCATTACTATGTTGCGTGAAGCAGATCATTCAGTTACTACTACAAATGCGAAAGAATTAAACTCTTCAATCTATCATTTTCTAATAATTTGCTACTATTATATAGGGCTAACCTAGATTCAATCTAATTATTGATGGAACGCTTAAACAATTTTGTAGAGATGTCAGGGTTTAGAATAAATAAAAGAAAGAGACAAATCATTATAACTTTTACTATAAGCCAGATGGAACAATCTTTGATATAAGTCTCAAGATTGTAATGGATTAAAGCTCCTCTTAGATATATGATGTTACCAATATCTACTTCAAGATGCTGTTGTCAAGACTGCAAATCAATTTTTGATGTTATTTTGAGCAGAACAGATAGTTGGGTGTTTGAGAAATTTTCTTATGCTAGAATAATTCCAACTAGTAAATTCTATACTCAATGGAATGTATGTATATTGGAGCTTTCATTTTTATTTGACAATTAAAAAGGTTAAAGATATATAAAGGATCTTTAGGAATTTCCTACAGAGTGGGAAAGGGGACAAGAAGGGGGAACTTTTAAAGTGAAATGGAAGGACATTTGTAAGCTTAAAACATAAGGGGGCTTAGGAATTAAATCAATAAAAGCTTTAAACAAAGCATAGTAAAACAGATATATGCTCTATACAATAGAAAGGAGACATTTTGGGTGAATTAGATGAAGACCAAATATATTAGAAACCCTAAAATTTGGACAATAAAACCCCTCTCCAGTTCCTTCACAACTATAAAGTTCATATTAAGTTTAAGTAGGAAGTGAAATGAAACATATAATTAGGAACGGAGAACAAAAATTTTTTAAGTTTGAGAACTGGAAAGAAAAAGGCCCCACAGACTTACACCTATCGAACAACTATATATAATGTTTTCTACTAAAAATATAAATATTTTTAGTCATTTGTGATATTGCCCTTCAAGAAGTCTAAACCTAGTTATTACAAATTTTCCTTCCTACGTGCCCAGCCAAAGCAAGGAAGATAGGATCATTTAATTTAGAGGACCTCCAACAAGTTTACTATAGCCTCTTGTACTAATGTGTTCAGTGAGAGAAATTTAGAGAAGGATGCAACAATATGATTTAGTTTAAGCATTGAATACTGAAACACTCTATCATAGTGTGGTATCTATAAAAAATAAGCCACTAATGCTAGATAAAATGACCTGAATAAGTGATCACTGATGTGCATCAAACACATCAGAAAATAATATCTAACTTTGCACAACTAAATTTGTAGTAGTAGTAGTGAGAAAGGATTGTATCCACAGAGAGTATGTATTTAGCTTTTCTAATGAATGAATAAAAATATAGTATTTTTTGGAGGTAGGTAGTTTTATTAAATTCATTTAAAAAATTTAACTTTGGAAGAGAAACTAATTCAAACAATACAAAATTGCAAGGGTTAATCAATGGATTTTGAATTCACTTTATGGTTAAATCTTAACCTTCACACAAATGTGCATAATCAATCATTATGTTGTTCTCATACATCTCTTTGAAACTATTAACTATAGATTAACGACAAGCTTTTTTAATTCTAATTTTCCTTAATATTGTATCTAATTAAAATAAGTTCTTTATTTATGTCTAGCTGTTAGACAACCTAGAATAAGCTCTCTAGATTTAGTTGACAATTGTATTACATAATAGGAAAACATAATAATCTAAGCAATAACCACATAAGCTTGAGTCATTTAACCTATGTTATCTTATCTCTAATGATGCGTGACTATTAATCTACCTTAAGTGAAACAAATTTACAAATTAATACATATTGCAATCTAGATTTTGGAAATGAATCCTTACATGAATAATCTAGTAGGCCTATTTAAATCATTCACACATAAATCCAAAATATTAAACACAGAATCACAAAGTCAATCCCAAAAGAGAGTCAAGAACAATATCACTAGATTAATTAATGCATAAACATGTTCGTCGGCCTCAGTATCTCCTTTAAATTGGAAATATAAAGTTTAGCTCCGTATTGTTAGATTTTTGTTCTAAAAGTTATCTAAGATGATTACTTTTATATGTTATATTTATGAGTTGAATGTTTTTTACATTTTGTTCCATGAATTTTATATTTATTTAGAAATGTTCAAGAAGATGCACTTGGTCCTAAACCGCAGAACTCTAAATAATATGAATCTACAACTCTAAAATGTTCATAGGTCTTAGATATTAGCAGGAACACTAATATGCCATATAAGACTGTCGTGTTGATTAAAAGTACATGGTCATTATGTAAAATGTTGATAAAGGATTATCATTTAATAACACGAATATATGAAAGGTTTCATATATTGAACATATCTAATAGATAAAACATTATATGGATTGTTTTTGTGTCATTAATGATTTTATCGTGTCTTTGATTCCAAGATTGATACATATATCTTTTTCATATGAGGAATGTATAACGTAATTATTATTAAAAGCTATTTATAACAAGTGGTGATAAAAATAATAGTTCTTTGTATATAACTTATATGGGAAAAGGTACATGTAAATAACATCATCACCATTCATTAATAATGTGTAATGATATTTTATGGGCCCTTTGGTAAAGAAGAATTATAAATGGATCCAATATAACTTAGTTATAGTTGTAATTTTTAATTTACTTAATGGAAACCAAGAAACAATTATAATACAAAGATGGCACAGTCGTACTTTTTATATTATTCATAACATCATAACATAAGGAATGGCACAAGTAATGTTAATGATAACATTATTAGAAGGATCGTGTTACGTAGAAGGTTTACTAAACATCTATGTTATGGGAATTTAAAGAGTTTGATGTGATGTTTTTAGTTAGAGAAGTTTCAAACAGTCAACAACGGCTAACTCAACAACCCTATCCGAAGTGATGGCCACTACTGAAGCCAACAAATAAGGTGTTTGGATCAAGAAGTTCATTGAGGAACTTGATGTGGTTCCTTCCATCCAAGGACCATCGGAATAGCTTTGCGACAATAGTGGGGCTATTGAACAAATCAAGGAACCAAAGGCACATCAAAAGCTCAAACACATGGATAGAAAATATTTTGTCATTTGAGACTTCATAGAAGAGGGTAGAATAACATTATTAAAGGTGGACACAGATAGTAACACAACAGATTCGCTAACAAAGCCTTTATCTCAAGAAAAGAGCGAAGTCCACTTTGATTCTATAGGTTTGAGGGAACATGGAGAGTGGATAGAGATAACAAACTGAGTCAGAAGGCAACCTTATTCTTAGAGTTAATACATAAGAATGTATAAGAGATAACTTTAAGAATAAGTGGGAGATTGTTATATTTGTGTTCTAAAAGTTATCTAAAATGATTACTTTTATATGTTATATTTATGAATTGAATGTTATTTACATTTTGTTCCATGAGTTTTATATTTATTTAGAAGTGCTCAAGAAGATGCACTTGGTCTTGAACCGTGGAACTCTAAATAATATGAATATACAACTCTAAAATGTTGACAGTTCTTGGATATTAGCAGGAACACTAATATGCCATATAAGATTGTCGTATTGATTAAAGTACATGGTAGTTCTGTAAAACGTTGATAAAGGATTATCATTTAATAACATGAATATATGAAAGGTTCATATATTTAACATACTTAATAGATAAAACATTATATGGATTGTGGTTGCATCATTAATGTTTTTATAATTTCTTTGATTCTAAGATTGATACATATATCTTTTTCACATGAGGAATGTATAATGTAATTATTATTAAAAGCTGCTTATAACAAGTGGTGATAAAAATAATAGTTCTTTATATATAACTTGTGCGGGAAAAGGTACGTGTAAATAACTTCATTGCCACTCATTAATAATGAGTAATGACATTTTATGGGCCCTTTGGTAAAGTAGAATTATAAATGGATCCGATATAATTGAGGTACAGTTATAATTTATAATTTACTTGATAGAAACTAAGAAACGATTATAATACAAAATTACCTAGTCCTACTTTGTATATTAATCATAATATCATAAGGCAAGGAATAGACACAAGTAATGTTAATGATTGCATTACTAGAAGGATCATGTTACATAAAAGGTTTACTAAACATCTATGTTGTTTGGGTAACTGTAATGTATAGCTAGAATACCATTTACAATTTATGAAATAAAATGTTTTATTTCATTGCCAACACAACATAGATCCTCGATATAGGTTAGACCAACTAAAAGGGAAACAAGAAAATATATTTTCAGTGTACAAGATTTCATGTTGATGAAATAAAGGTACATGTTAAAATATTGTCACATGACGTGACAGCCTAGACGGGAAATGAATTTATTAAAATGTATATTATGAGGATAATATAAGTTTCATGAAATGTAAATTTAATTAAAGCCTAAGCCTAAAAGAATTTATTTTAACAAATGAAGAGAGAGAATAGATGCATAATTATAGCCATCAAATTCGGCACAAAATTTAAGGTGATGTTGAACAGGAATTTGAAAGGGAAAACGATAACCATTCTGGACAAATGACCCATCAATTTTGTATTTCTTGAAGTCTAGAATCCAATGGTGAAGGTTTCAGGTCGTTTGGAGCTCCCTAGAAGAAGTTATCACAGTTCTAGTATGGGCATGTTAGGAATCTAGTGTGATGTTTCGAATTCCATTCGTGATTTAATTGCCATAAGCATTGTGGGAATTTGAAGAGTTTGGTATGATATTTTGAGGCTATAGATATCAAATCTAGCCATACTTTGAATAGAGGTTTTGTTAACCATTGTTCTCTCTCAAAACTTATTAAAACAATTATTGATTGAGTAATCGATCAAGAAACGGGCAACGAAGCTAGGCGTGGACGAAGAGAACGCTAGCATGAACTCGACGTCCTTCTTGTTTTGGATTCAAGGTGAACCGAAGAGGAATGGAGCTTTGTTAGAGACCACAGGTATGGTTTAAAAATCCCTCTTGTAGTAGTATAAACTCGATTATGATGCAAACAAAATACAAGAAGAATTAGCAATAATAAAAATGATCTTTGATGTTATAAGATTAAAATTTTTAAAATTTTACCCGATCTGCATCATGAAATCCCTTCACTTATAACTCTCAAAAAGCAAGGGAATCTGCCTCCTTTTGAGTTTATAACCTCTTTATACCTTTTTTCTCCTCTTAGATGCCCTTTTATAGTGAAAAATTAAAATTGCATGGTTATACACGTTCAATTACATAGGTGTATAAGTGATCGTTTATGTTAATTTGGTAGAAATTGTGAACTTGCACTATTTAAAGAGATACTCAACCATCATACATAGCCATGTAAGTCTTTATATAGGTGCTTAGGTCTTAGAGTTGCTTGAAAAAATGTTTTAAAGTTTGTACACAATTCCATTGAATTACACATTTCCATACAAGGCTGTGTAAAATAACTCAATTTCTTCCATTCTTTATCTGTCTTCCTTATTTCATCTCCTTCTTACTCTACAAAGGCAAATAAGATTGAAAATCAATGGAACAATACCAAGGATGTAGATTTAGCTCATTTTGGTTCTTATACCTAAATAAAAATATGAACCAAAATTACTACTCATTTTGGTTCTTGTACCTAAAGAAAAATATGAACCAAAATAACTATCTTAAACACAATAAAACATTAATCACTAGGAATTAATGAGTAATACATAATCAATTAAGCACTTATCAAATTTCCCCACACCTAGCTTTAAACCATCCTCGACAAAACTAAAAATCAAAATTAAAATTAAAACACTTCCTTTTTAACCATTTTACCTAAGAATAGATAGTTACAAAAAAAGACGAATAACTTTTAAAACAATGGAAATAATTAAATATTCAATATTTTTACTCATGATCAATTAACAATCATTCCTTTCAAAAATGAAAAATCTAATGGTAGACTTTAAGATCAATCTACAGGTGGGCTCAAACACCTTTCATAATCTAGACCTTCCACGACTTTGCATATCCTTTCAGTTCTCCACACTAAAGATTCACATGCATAACACAAATCAAAAGAATTTTCAAAGTTGTAATTTGGACAAAGGTTAAGGTGAGAGATATTTAGGTTATATAGTTCAAAAACTAATAAAATTGGTGAAGTAAAAAGAACACTTAATCGAGTATCGAGTGCAAAAATTAACATCCACTCAAAACTAGGTACCATCAGCTATAACAAATGCAGAATATCTTTTCATTAGCTTAAATTTAAGCCTTTACAATATAAACCACGTGAAGAAAAAAGAACTAGAAGAAATTAGCAATAACAATAATGATGAACAATCCAATGTAAATGTAAAGAGTGATCCTTCACAGCAATTTCTTCCCTAATTATAATCAAGTCACCCATTTCATACAACTTTAGGAGGAATGACTAATATGAATGACTTTGCAAAACAAATGATTTTTCTCTTCGATAATCCAAGCAACCATCATATATGCTCGAGACATTTAACCTATGATATGTTATCCCTAATCATAATAACCATTAGTTTACCATAAGTGAATTAGATCTACAATGATTACATATTGCGATCGTAGATTCTGAAAGTGAGTCTATATATAAATAATCAAGTAGGACTATCTAAATCATTCATACATAAATCCAAAACATTAAACATAAAATAACATAGTCAAATCACAAAAGAGAATCAAGAACAACATCACTAGATTAATCAATAACCAAACATGTTTGTCAACCTCAATATCCCCTTTGAACTGGAAAGATGAAATTTAGCTACTCATAGCTCTCAAAAGGGAATGGAATATGCCTTCTTTTAAGTCTCTATTCTCTTCATACCCTTTTTGGTCTTCTAAATGCCCTTTTATGATATAAAATAAAGGTTGTATGGTTATATACAATCAGTTATCGGGTCATATATTAATTTGGCAAAAATTGCAAAGTTACATAGTTTTAGAGGATACATGAACAAGTAGACATGTAGGTATCAGGGTTACTTAAAACAAAATTTCGAGTTCTTACACGTTTCTAGTTATTACACGATCGTGTAAGTCATAAAACTCCATTTATTTTGTTCTTTTTCCCTGTTCACCCTAATTCATTGCCTTTTTGCTCCATCAAAAGCAAATAAGGTTGAACATTGATAAAATGACACCAATGAAGCAAATTTAGCTCATTTTGGTTCTTGTTCCTCCAACTTATACCTAAAGCAAAATATGAACAAAAATAAGTATCTTAAGCGCAATATAAAATTAATCCCTAAGCATTAGGGGGTAAATATATAAACAGTCAACCATTTATCAAGTTTTCCCATACTTAGCTTTCAATTGTCCTTGGGTAAAACTAAAATTCAAAATCAAAATCAAAATACTTCGTCTTTAACCATATTTCATAAGAACAAATAGCTACAAGAAAGGAGGAATAACTTTCAAACCATTAAATAAAATTAAATATTCATTATTTTTACTCATGATCAATCAACAATCATTTCCTTCAAAAACGTAACAATCTAAGGGTAACTTTGACAAGTTATATTTAAAAGTAAGATCAGTCTACATGTACACTTAAATACCTTTCATGATCAAAACCTTCTATGACTTTACATATTATTTTAGTTCTCCATCACTAAAGATTCATATGTATAACATAAATCTCATAAGTTTTCAAGGTTGTGATAGGGCAAAAGGTTAACTTGAGAAATATTTGGGTCATATAGTTTCAAATTTATTAAAACTAATGAGGTAGGAAGAACACTTGATCGAGTACCAAGTGTAAAAATTAACATCCACTCAAAACTAGATACCATCAGCTATGATGAATGCAAAAATTTTGTTCTATAGCTTGGATTCAAGCCTTCATACCACAAACGACATAAAGCACAAAGAACTGAAAGACATCACCTATAACAATAATGATGAATAATCCAATATAACCATAAAGAGTGATCCTTACAAGTAAATTCTCCCTTATCTATAACATAATCAAGTCACCCATTTCACACAACTTTGGGAAAAAAAAAGACTAACAGGAAATACTTTGCAAAATAAATGATTTTTATACTCAATAATCTAAGCAACAAGCACATAAGCTCGAGTCATTTAACCTATGTTATATTATCCCTAATGATACGTGACTATTAATTTAACATAAATGAATCAGATTTACAATGATTACATATTGCAGTATAGATTCTAATAATGAGTCCTTACATAAATAATATAGTAAGCATATATAAATCATTCATACATAAATATAGAGCATTAAAAAATTAATGCTTAAACATGTTCATTGGCCTCAATATCCCTTTCAAACTAGAAAGATGAATTTTAACTCCTTATAGATCTCAAAAGAGAAGGGATTCTACTTCCTTTTGAGTATCTAATATCTTAATAACCTTTTTGGCATCTTAAATTCCTTTTTACAGTGCAAAATTAAGGTTGTATGGTTATACACAGTCAGTTACATGGGTATATGAGTGACCGTGTATATTAATTTTGGCAGAAAAAGTTTCATGGTCCTAGAGAGAGACACAACTAACATACACAATCATGTAAGTATTAGGGTTGCTTGAAATAATGTCTTCAAGTTCTTACATCTTTCCAGTGAGTTACACATTCCCATACACGACTGTGTAATTCACAATAACTTCATTTCTTCCATTCTTTTTCCCATCTAAAAGAAACTAAAATCAAACGTTGATAGAATAATACCAAGTATATAGATTTAACTCATTTTGGTTCTTGTTCCTCCAACTTGTACATAAAGCAAAACATGAACCAAAATAAGTATCTTAAGCACAACATAACTTTAGTAACTAAGCATTAAGGAGTAAATATATAATTAATCAAGAACCTATCAATCACACTTGTATCTTATGTAACCTATAAGTGGAAAATAGTTAGCACATGCTCTTCACTTGTAACTACTCCTCAATCCTATGGAGAAAGTTACTACAGAAACTCAATCTACAATTTATCCCTACCACAATGTATAAAATCATTTATTGGGCGAGGAATTTGAAACTATACAATTATAAATGACTATAACATATTCAAATTGAGCATTAACCTAATCATCTACGAAATTTGGAGGGAAAAACCTCAAAAAATTTCTGAACGTAAAGTAGGAGGTTAGGTCACTAAAATTATACATTCTTTAAACCTTCAAATGGATTATCCTAACTAAGAAACTATATATCAACTATTCTCCATCATCTCAAACAAATTGGGACCTTACTTAACATAAGATCCATGGGGAGCTATATAAGAGAAACATGCATGCAAACATCATAAATAAGAAAGTATATGTAGCACCATAGATAGAGGGAAAACCAAAAAGAATATTACATAGTATTGTTAGAAAAAGAAATCACAAAGAGAATCAAGGAAGAAGAGGAATCTCACATACATTTGGTCTTGATGGTCAAAGAAAGGGTAGATTGATCAATCTTTTGTTTACAAAGAAACAAGTTTAGAAGCAAGACGAAAATAGAAAGACAGAGAAAAAGGAAGATACCTAATCTCATTAACACTAAAGCGATTAAACTATGTTAATCCCAATGACATTATGATCAACTTCTAGCTGTAAAAATAAAAAGGATTAGAAAGGGAGCGTAGGTAAAAGAAACAGAGCAGTTGAAAAAAATACCTAATTTGGTTTGACTTTGATCAAAATTAGGATTTGGAGAGAAGAAGATCCTAGAATAGTCGATTTTAGAATAGGGATTACAAATTGGATCAGACTTGACCTTGGTTAATAGGGTCTCGAGCCCAAACTTTTTGAAAAAGTTGGGCCTTAGGCCAGGTCCTACACGAGGCCCAACTTTTATAAATAGAATGATGTCATTTTTATTTTTTATTTTAAAAACTCAGGTCAGGTTACCTCAGACCCAACTAGCTCAGGCTCAAGCTCGACCTGACCTATTGTCATCCCTATTTTAGAAGTAGAATGGAACACTTGTCTAAAGCAAAAGATGAGTTACATTAGCAAGATAGATATAAGGGTACATTTAACAAAGAAATATTTTTAGCCTTTACCTTGTGTTTTACCCTTAATATTTACCACCCTCTATAAACCCCCTAATTGTTATATAGAACTTGCTACATACAACATCACTTTTATATGGTAACTCTACCTTAATGGAAATACAATTTTAATTTCCAAAAAATAAGATTTCCATTATTTGAACATATATTACCCAACACTGAGGATAAATGATTACAGTTATGTGTTCATGGCTTTAATTTTTCATCTTTCCTATCTAACACGATTTAACAGCTATAAATTTTTGCACTATATAATTATTAACTTAATCCTAACGTCAACTTATGAATCCAAAAATAGTTGCAGTGCCAATATTTAATTTGTTTTAGAATTATAATTTCATAATGTTCTTTAGTGTAATTTCTTAGATGTGCTT